>JXWZ01010634.1:0-10915 GCA_000956215.1 Anopheles farauti No. 4
CAATGTAGTCTAAAAATGGGAAAATATAGTATATATAAATTCATCAGGACTTAACAGGAGCATAAATAACCATACCATAATCATAGGAAATATTTTTAAAATGTGGGTTTAAATATTTGCACAGGTTTATTTTTGACAGGAATTTTGCAGAAAACTAAATAGTGTTTTTCAAATTTCATAAAAAATATGAACTTAGCAAAATGTACTGCAACCCGTAGAAGCTTTAAGTTCTTGCTACAAACACTGTTGTACGATCCTAGTGTGCGCTTTTTTTTCGAACACTTCAACGTCCTACCAGCGTTGTGTTTGACAACTCTGAACTAGAGACTAGCGAAAGATTGTAAACAACAAATAGTCAACCTATGAGTCATATGAATATCAGCTTCTTTTCCGTCCGTGTTCTGTACAATACAATACTTATTCCATAGATAATCTATAGAAAAAGGGTTCAAGGGATAATAAGTTCATGTTTAGAAAAAGTTCTCCCATCCCAAACAAACGTGCAGCAGCAGCGTGGAGGAACCATTACACAACCAATTGTTTGTAAACCTTCCGATCCGAAAACCGTTCGAATCGGCTATTTCCGCTCTATAAGAAACTGCAACAAACAGCGTACAGTAGTTGATTATTTTTAATTGCTGATTCGTGCTAATCCAGCAACGTGAACGTTCCACACATCGCGCATTGGTGATGCGTTTTTTTTTTCGTGGTGGTTTTTTCCGTATTTTTGCATTTCAGCGCTCGCTGTTCCATTTTCATTCAAGCAACTCCGTTTGTTAAGCAAAACGTTCTGTAAACTACAGCACCTGCATCAACTGACCTGCACGTCACCAGGTAAAACAATGTGCCCCTGATACAACCGGATACAATCCCCCGAGCGAGGAGATGTTTGGCTTTGAGCTGAAACAAAAAATTCCTTCTTTTTTTTTATTTCCGTACCACATTCATTCTACACGGAGTTCAGGCATTCGATTTTTAGGAGCTGCAACAAAACAAAACGGCGAACGAACTGCGCAAAAAAAAGCGTACACGTGTTGATACGAACTACCCAAAGCGCTGCGATCCGATCAAACAAGATTGAACGTTTTTTTGTGCTCGTTTTTTTCTCTTCTTGTCATCGATTTAATGAACTTGAACAGATGGAACACAACCGCGTGTGTGTCCTTCGCATCTGTTTGGGCTTACAAAACAAACATGGGTCACACATTTTTCGATGAGAGTAAAGTATTCAATTCGCGTCCAGTTCGGCTGGGCTTAGGTGCGGAAATGTTCGATGACGATTTTATGTTCTATTACAAATCCCAATAACACCACCTTCCTTTCATCCCGTATTCTTGCAGATGGCGCGGTAGTGTATATAAAGCGGTTTGGCGGGAACTGTTGGCGTATCTGCTAGTCTACTACACACTAAATTTCACCTATCGTTACGGTCTTAGCGAAGATGGTAAGCGGTAAGTTTGTGGCGCACCTTCCATCACTTTATATGCGATCAGGATGTAGTAGCACAGCCTACTATTTACTACCCTTTTGCTTCTAGCGTTTTCGAGCGAATCCGAACGTACTTCGGTCAGCAGCGGGAAACGGTCCCGCTGTCCTTCGTGCTCGGGTTCTACGTCAGTCTGGTGGTGAAACGTTGGTGGGAACAGTATCGCATGCTTCCGTGGCCCGATACGCTTGCACTGTTCGTAAGTGCCGCCATCCAGGGTAATGTAAGTATTTCGTCTCGCCTTTTGTCACGTACACGAATCAACCATTCTCTCTCTCTTTCTCTCTCTGCAACCATTTCCTGCTGCAGGATGAAACGGGTCGACTGATGCGACGAAACATCATGCGCTACATGGTGCTGTCGTACGTGATAACGTTGCAGAAAATATCGCTCCGTGTGAAGCGCCGTTTCCCGGGCTGGCAACATCTGGTCGATGCCGGTCTGATGCTCGAGAGTGAGCGTAAGATATTCGAGATTATGGACGCCAAGAGCCCGATGTCCAAGTACTGGATGCCGCTGGTATGGGCCACGAACATCATCAATCGGGCGAGGAAGGATCAGCTGATCCCGTCCGACCACATCGTCCAGACGCTGCTGATGGAGCTGTCCGATATCCGCCGTCGGCTCGGTGGTCTGATCGGGTACGACACGGTGTGCGTACCGCTCGTTTACACACAGGTGGTTACGCTGGTGCTGTACTCGTACTTTACCGCCGCCATCATGGGTAGTCAGATGATACCGACGTACGATGCGGCAACCGGCACGTACCAGGAGTTGGATGTGTTCTTCCCGCTGTTCACGGTGCTACAGTTCGTGTTCTACGTCGGCTGGCTGAAGGTGGCCGAGGTGCTGATCAATCCATTCGGCGAGGATGACGATGATATCGAGCTGAACTGGCTCATCGATCGCCACATCAAGGCGTCGTATATGATTGTGGACGAAATGCACGACGAGCATCCGGAGCTGCTGAAGGATCAGTACTGGGAGGAGGTCGTTCCGAAGGACCTACCGTACACCGTTGCCTCCGAGCATTACCGACGTGAGGAACCGAAAGGATCGGCGGAACACTACAAGGTGAAGGAAGCGGATGCCGTCTACGCCAACATCGGTGCCGTCGGTGGGAAGCGCATGATGAACGACGAAATGTACGCCGATTATGTGAGTACGATCCCCGTGCGGGATCAGTGGATCCACTGGAACAGATAGAGAACAGATAATATTCAACTTGTTTCACCTCCATTGTTTCCCCCGTCTGCAGGAGAGCGTCGATACACCAATGGCAGAACGGCGCAAAGGATGGCTGGGAAAGGTCAGCCGTATGGGCTCGGGTCGTAGCTCGTCCACAGCCTACTCGTCCGGCGGTTTGTTTGCACGCAATCGGCACAACTCCGTCTACTCCAGCCCAGAAGCAGGGCTCGGGCAACCAATTGTCACTGGCGCTCCCGCACCGAAGGTTAGCCTGTACGATCGTTTCGTGAGCCGAAAGTCGGGCCGACATGCGAGGCAAATCATTAAGCAAAGTAAGTGCACATTACATTTCGGTTCGGTGTTTCGGAGTTTTTGATAGCTTTTTTCTCTTTATTTGCCACCCCCCTTCTCACCCCTTACCAAGACTCGAAGCTTAGCCTCAACGGATCGGTCATATCGAACGTGCCACAAAAAGCGCGCCCGCGCATACCGACACCGGACGTGACGAAGGAAAGCCGCGTCCCGCCACTCGGTACGATGACCACTAGCACCGCCAACATTGCGTCCGGCGTTGCGCTAATGGCCACACAGGTGAGCAATGTTGCTAACGAACTTCCAATCGTTCAGCTGCTAACGCAAACGCTCGTTTCTCTCGTTTCCCTTTCCAGCTGGCCAACAATCCCTCCATTTATCCGGCTTCCACCGCCACCCTGAACAATAACGAAGTTCCGGTGGTCGGAACACTCCTGTTGGCACCGATCAAGGAGCTCGATTCCAGCTCGACCACCAATACTCTCCACTCCGGCCAGTCCGCAACGGCTGCCCTGGCGAAATCGATTTTACCATCCACGCTCAAGAGCTCAGGTACGTATTTTTGGTCGTCGCCCGCTGTGTGTGTAATGAAATGTGCATGAATTGTAACTAATTGCCTGCTAACCGTTCCTCCCTTCCCCTTTCCACCGGTCCTCGCTCGCAAAACCAGAGCAAACGTTTTCACGTTCTCGTCCCTACTTTGCAGTGTCTCCGTTTGGCAAGGACGGCACCAATCTGGAGCTAGCGCTCACAAACACATCGTCCTTGGGGGGCGCTACCAGCCCCCTCGGTGCCAACACCGTCATTGTCCTGCCGGCAACAACGACGGCGGTGTCGGTATCCGCCAACGGTACTACCGTCACCGGCACGATTCCGGTGACGGCCGGTCCCGGGCGATCGATCGAGACGATCGACTCGACCGCCGGCATCGGCAGCACCGCACTTAGCCCGGGTGTGCTGGTGCCAAAAACCGATGCCCTTCTACCCATCTCCCTTACCTCCATACCGCTCTCGTTCACGGTGACACCGGTCACGAACACTAGCAGTACCAGCGCGGCCAGCACCACCACAACCGGCGGTACGATCATCACCGAGCTGCCGTGTGACGATGGCGAGATCAGCACCAGCGTCACGATGAGCAACGAAAAGAGTCGACTGCCGGGCACCAGTGCCGCCGACAGTTCATCCTCGGCCGCATCGACGTTGAGCAAGCGGAAGCCGAAGCACGGCGAGGTGTACGTTTAGTTGCACCGTGTCACCTACATATCGCTGGTGTATAGTATTAGTAGTTAAACGTAGCGAAATGAAACCAGCCGAACCGGCGCGTGCGTGCAGAGATGTGCCAATTTACAATTTTTCCTTTATACTGATTCAATCTTTACACCGTCGTCCATCGTCCGACCGCTGGAACACACACACACATACAATTACATCCCACAAAGCGCTGTGTATTTTTCTAGTAATTGTTGATACAAAGTATTGTTTGTTTTATAAGAAATGAGCGAGCGTGCGTGTTCGACGACACTTGAACTCGTCGAATACGAGCGTCACAGCTCGCAGCTAGTTTTGTTATGTTTGTAGCGTAACCCGCAGCTAGACTTTTATCGTCCGTCCGGCGTTTTACAGTGCGAGAATAAGTGAGTTTTGCAAAACGGGCAAAAGCCACGATCGTGCCACGAAGTGAACGACACGCAGGTATTGTTCCTCAGCACTATCCCATATAGTTTGTTAGACGTTTGTTTTACATTTTTCGTCCACCATCGACGCGTTCGTTGGCTTCGGTGGTACGGAAAAACGAAAAAGAATATTATTCAGTTTAGCATTTTTTTTTTTCAAACACATCATTTACACCAACCGAGGATCTGTAAAGGATATTGTGTAGGGATAATAAATTTTTAAATAAATGTGAACCTATTGTATTGTACTCTGCTTTAACATGTTTTAACCACATGCATCCGAAGCAAACTTCCGGCATCATCCTCCCGAACGGAGTGGCAAAATGGCAAAATGCCAGTGGAAAAGGATTCTCACGCTGACGAACTTGATTATCGATTAATTTTGAATCTTGAAACGTGGAATGTCTCGGTCCTATGCTCCGCAATCATCTCAAAGTCGGTTGATTTACGGAGCCCAACCAGATGTTTTACTAAGCATAAAGTTAAAATCTGACGAGGAATTTAATAAGGAAGAGAGGTAACTTACAAACCGTCATTTGAACGTCTCGTCTCGACGCTCAGCTCTGCCCATTTCTTTCAACCTCTTACGGAGGAAGGATTAGAACATTAAATTCGGTTGTGTATTTTTCCTCGAGGATTCACCTTCGATCGACTTCATTTTCAGTTCTATTTTCAGTAAGCTATCATGTCCTCGTTGAAATAAAAACAAAAAATAGCTTTCATACTGCGATACTGGAACGTAGCGAACTCTGTTACCGGTGGTAGGAGATGGTGTTGTAGTTGATTTTCCATTTTCTTTTCCCATTGGCGCAAAATCTCCACTATCTTTCTATACTATTTTCTTCGCATCGGTTCACATACACACGCGCACGCACGCACACATACACACACACACATTCACGTAGTATAGTTTGTTCTCGAATGTTTGCATCAACGTTGCCATGAAATATCACAACATAGAATACTCTTCCGTCTGCAGCCGAATCATCGACACGGAAAACAGTACAGCAGAAAAGAAGAAGAAAAAAACACACACACACATATAAACAAAACCGCAAATCGTGTTCGCTTTGTCGCCTATTGTATGTTGGAATATTTCATAAGCTTCACAAACACTTGAAAATATGACTAAGAAGTAGAAAGTGCACTGAATTTCGATTCGCAAACACGCATTGTACGGGATAGTGTTGTTATTCGGGTTCCTTGCAAGCTGATCAATCCAACATACTTGACTCATTTGGATCGGAAGTATTGAACTATCGATTGCAATTCTGCTCTGAACGTTTTATACCACGGTGGTGTGTGATAAGCCCGACGCACACGAAAGCATAGGGTAGGGATTAACATCCTGTTACAATACACAATACACACGGTTTCCTAGGCATGGTTTACAGTGGCTGCCATGTCGTCCGTTGACCGAGCGCTGAAAGTCGAGAAAAATCTCACTGCACTGCACTCAACTTCGGCTTGACCGTCAACGGGTCGGGAATATCTGCTTTCCTAATATTCAATTAACATCATTTTACCACAACACATGTAAACATTTTCCCCCCCCCTCCATCAGTCCCGCTTTGACAGTACATTTTGACGGCTAATATGTTAAAGATAGATTAATAACTAAAGCATGGGTTACTGAGGGTTATCAAAGGTTTAGTATATAACATCCAAACGCAGTAGACCATGCAATCACCATCCGTCAGTGCGGGGTGGTTGGCAAAAAAAAACGGTACGACACCACCGATCAACATCCCGTGGAGCTGGTGCCTACTGAAGATGCATATTGATCGGTGTGAGTGTGTTTGGGGCACCGGGGTGAGAAGGAAGCGGGGTTCCTTTAGTCGATCTTTACATTGGAATATATTTTCCGCACGAACAGATTTGTACCGAAGTGCCCCACCGTCCCGCAGATGATGCCGAGGGCTCCGGAAAACAGGGCCATGTAGCCGAAGTAGAACGCTGTTTGAAACAGTCCATACATCCTGCAAACAAAAACACACAAACAAACGGAGGATAGTGTAAGTAAAATGGTTCGGTTAATAGCATGCCGGTTGCCAGATTTCACTTACTTCGTCTTGAAGAAGAAATAATAGAATGAATACATATACACGTATATCGACGTGGATGCCGCCGACATAAAGCTGGTCCATTGCCATCGGTAGTCTTCGGCGTTCAGCAGGAAGTACGTGCAGACGATCGTCACGCACACGGTCACGATGATAAGAATCAAGAATACCAGTAGCATAAAACCGTACACGTAGTAGATCTTGTACGCCCAGAACGAAGTGAAGATGAAGTACCTGACAGCGGAAGTGCTTTTTAGCAAGGAAATCTTAACAACAAACCGGTGGTGCAGCGTATCTTACATTTCAATAAATATCGACCCGAATGGCAGCACACCGCCGAGCAGAATAATCACAGCCGGTTCCATAAACCACTTCTTTTCCGGTATCGGACGCGGTACGGCATTCACGCGGCACGGATAGTCCGGCTGGCCATCCAGATTGCGGCCTACGATCGTTCCGATCAGAGTCAGCGGTAGAATCACGAATATACAGATACACGTCACGGCAACCTGCGGAATAGGGTGATAATCGGATTGAGCTTTCACAGCTGACCGACCACGGGCACACTCATCTTCCGACGCGTACCATCGTCCCGAAGGGAATCGCACGCGATGCGTGGTAGTAGATTGCGATGAAATTGATGAAGAAAGCGGTACCGCAAACGAGCGCCGGCACAATGAAGGCGGACATCAGCATGTGCTTGATCCACTGTTTGCCTCCCATCCGTGCGTACAGCGATCCGCCGAAGTATCCATTGATAGGGGAAGTGGCCGCGTACACGAAGATTGTAGTCGAGAGCATCGAACCGCGTCTGTTTGACAAATTGCCGTATAAGAAGCTAATCGAATAATGACCCCCGAAGTACACTACTTACTCCGTGTACAGTTCACCCAGAATTGCAAACGTTATGACGCACAGCACCACCGACGTTAGCTGATATCCGGCACCGATTAAGGCTGAAAATAGCATCACGTTCGACGCTGGCCGGAACACATCGCCGTGAATCTGCTTCCAACCATACTCATCGCCAAGATCGCGTTCCTAGTTTGCCAACGAGTAACAAACGCACTGAGTACCAAAGTTCGCAACGCACATCCGTTAACCCTTACCATATCGTCGGCTTCCTCGTCCTTGCTGTAGCGGGCGTAATCCTTGCGCAAAGTGCGCATCAGTATCATGGACACTAGCCCCACAAGGAATATCACCATCATGAAGCTGTTGAAAATGCTGAACCAATGGATGCGGTGCTGGAAAAAGTTCGGATCCAGGTACTTGTCGAAGCGATCCTCGAACTTCACCGAGCTCGGCTTCCAGTTGACCTCGTACGTGAACTTGATCTTCGCCCCGACCCGTAGCAGCTCCTTTCGCTCCGGCGTCAGCGTCACGTCCACGATCTGCTTGCCGTTGTAGCTGATGTCGAACTTTTTGTGCGTATAGATGTAGTACTTTTTCTCCTCCTCCTTGCCCACCACACCCCAAATCGGCAGATCATCGATGTACATCTGATACCAGTACTGATTCTTCACCGCGTACACGAACGCCTTGTGCTTTTCCTCCGTAAGATCCACCATACAAATCTCCGTCGGGCTGATGTCATCTGCAAGGGAACGGAAAACATAACGAGCGATTAATAACATGCACCTCATTTGGTAGTTGTTACCACACAATTTCTAGTAGTCACCCGTCTTTTAAACGGAGCTCATTTGCATGCACCACACATAAGACCGAATTCTCACTACCTCCTTGTATGGTTGTGTAAAGATTGCAGTAATTAAAGCTATCTCGTATGCTAGTTTTGGCACGATTTGGAATAAATTATCATTACACGAACGTTACACCTCTCGTTAACTACACTACACTGTAGACAAATATCCTACATAAGAATCGTATTACTCGTCAAGCACGCTTAGTATGGCTGAAGCTGTTCAACAAACACTAGCACGGAATTGTTTTTTTTTAACCAACGGAAAAATGGTAGCACATAAAACGAGTGTTTTGCTATTGTATTTTATTCTAAGTTTGGCAGAAATTATATCTTCCCTTGAATGTGAGTGAAAAAAGGGAAGACCCATTAAATAAGTTACCAATAAATGTGCATTTTTTTTTTCAAATAACACTCAACTATAGCGACCAACGGCACGGAAAAACATTCGAGCCCACTGATGTGCAGCGTTTGCTGGAGCCTGGACAGTGCGATCAAGTGCCAAACGAGCGCAAAATCCGAACCATGCTCACCGGAGCAGCTGAACTTCACCATGAGCAGGATGCGTTTGATTCATCCATCGACCACCGAGCAAAACCTCCCGTCGACTCCCGTCGGCAACGAGCAGCCATTCCGGTGCTACACACTATCGGCTTCCACCGGCAACGGTGCGACGAAGAAGCATTTCTACGCCAAAGGATGCACAACGGAAACGAGCGATCCGTGCAGTGGCTGGGCGAAGGAAAAAGGCGGTGCCTCTTGCTCGCTGTGCACCGGGCACAACTGCAACGCACCCGTACCCACGGAAATTGCCCTCGGTCCGGGTGAGGGAAAACAAAAAGCGTCCAGCTCGTCGAGCAATGATCCGTTCGCAACCACTATTGGGATGTTAATAGTGGCCGTGTGTGGCAGTAGCTATGCGAATGTTTTTGTATAAACAAAGTACGCTCGATTTCCGATTACCTTTACCATGTAGAAATAAATGCTCCACAATGGTTCAAATATTCATGTAGAAGTTAAGGGAAAAAATGTATTTTAAGCAACAGTTCGTAGCTTTACAACAGGCAGACAAATTTGCCATTATATTCTTATCAGTGTCATGCACTATTCAGTCGCTTTACTTCGGTTTTTCAAATACAAGTTTCCCAGTCGAAAATCAAGCTATTTGTGTGTAGCTAGCTGTGTAGCTCTGTGAGAGAGAGAGAGAAAAAGAGAGAGAAAGATAGAAAAAAACAGCCATCGATTTATGATCAAACTACACACGGTTTTGTACACCTCATGCGAGCTTTAAATGTTGCAAATTGTAACAGCACTTAACCTACCACTTCAAACCGTTCGATATGTCCACGTGCGCTAATGTACTTTACCGTATCTGCTGGGGAAGGAGGGGAGAGAGGGGGAGGTGGTGGTGGTATTGATGTGACGAAATCAACGATTCAAACTACATCTGGTGAGGCGTAGCTAAATGGGGATGAAATCAGTTAAGTCAAACCGGAAGACAGGCAAACAGTACAGGCAAGGTAAGTGTTTGGGATTTAGAAGTCCTGCTTCTCCAGTCTTTTGCTCCCTGTGCCGGTGCTGGGTTGAAACATTTTTTACTCATCTCACTCAACAACTCGAATCCATGAATCACAAAGTAAATCCCGCATGTAATCCCCTGCTGCTAGCCAATAGTCGCTACGGTAAATATGCTTCTACCTGTCCAATGGCACCAGCAGATGAGGTGTCTACTGTAAAAAGTGTAAGTTTGCCTGATAAGCCACCGTCAACAATGGTGGTGACGATATAAAAACCAACGTTGGCGAAGCTCGAACATATCAGTCGCCTTCGCAAGATTACTAAGTGTAGATCATATTCGCGCGTGCAGTAGACTATCGATTAAAAACAGTGTTAAAATATGCATTCAATCAACCCGCTCGCAGTGACCGGGCTGGTGTTGGTGCTAGTGGTAGGAAATGGTTTGTATCGAATTGTAAACGGAAACAAACAAAAAAAACATTCTCGTACGAAATTCTCATCGTCTCTGATTTTTACACCCTTCGCAGGACTGGCGTTAAATTGCACTAACTGTATAAGCAGGCAGAGTTTTGATGACTGTGAAAACTTGGGAGCTGTACTGCAATGTAATGCTACCATTGTGAACGGCAATCACGCTGCTCTGCAGGAGCAAAACCCGACCTTGGTTCAAGGTAACGGAACAGAGTTTAAGTGCTACCGGTTCGAGGCTGCCGTTTTAGATGAAAACAACACCGACACCGGCATCCGTGGATACGCCCGTGGTTGCACCTTCCTGAGTACCAACTTCTGCACCGGTTGGAATAACAACCTGAATGTTAGCAGCTGCACAACGTGCACAACCGACAACTGTGACAAATATCCTGCCCCGACAGATGCTCCCCCCACCACCAATGCCACGGTACCTACAACCAACGCCACGGTGCCTACAGCCACTGCCTCGGTACCTACAGCCACTGCCACGGTAACAACG
>JXWZ01010639.1:0-11432 GCA_000956215.1 Anopheles farauti No. 4
AATTATCACATTTGATCTGCAAGGTGAAACATCATATCTTTCAAGCTAAAGTCACGTACGAAATCAGTTCAGTGCAATATGCGCGAATAGCGTTTAAACGGAAGCATTATCAAACCTCCTCACTCAGTCTTACACTTCACGGTCAAACGGTTTTTACTTTCTAAAGTAATTTCAAGTCATTTTTATGGGTGCTATAAAAGTTCCACCATCAGTGCCACACAATAGCTACCTCCATTGCCCTTGTCTTCTCTACTGCATATAGCTATCGAAAGATAGAGAGTGTGTCTTTTCCTTTGACGCAAACGCCGCAACAATAATCAAAGTTAATTAAAATTCTACTATACCGTCGCCTCGCCAGTCGAATGCAACCGACTGCAATAAGTGCATTCAATGAATTGCGATCAGCGTCACCGCCACAGAGTCTCTATTCTTGTCCGTATCTTAAACGAATCGCGATCGCCACCTAATACCGCGTGTGTCCCAAGGGGTTGGTCAAGTCGAACCCGGGGCCTTTGTGTCTCTTTTTTTTTGCTTTTTTCTTGCTTTTTTTCAATACTCCTTTTGCTGACACCCTTCAAGTTTAATCTCCACTCGCCGGAACACACCGCATACAAACAACGTTGAAGCAGCATGATCGCACAACAAACTTTCCGAGAGGGGTGCACAATTGTTTGCATTCTTTTGCCCGACCACATTGTGGAATGTCTGGCCCTTTCCTTACGGTGCTGCCAATGTGGCATACGCGCAAGTGTTCGGTTGTGCATTCTAACCAGCCATCATACCACCAATTACGGAACTGTACGCGTGCGACCGACTGAAAGTTTTGCGCCGATCAGATTGCCCGAAACACCGAACACCGATGGCTTCGAACTCTCAATTGACCCATTTGCTTACCCGTTCGGAAGAATGCGGAACCATTGGTGTGCGAAGAAGGTGTGAATTATTTTCCACCCTAAATGCATCTCCATCATCGATCGACAAAAACGCATCTCATAATAATGCCAGCTATTAGAAGCAAAATGCTTTCTTGTTGATGCGTGAATGCTTATAAACCACCATTCGGCAAAATAGGCCACTTGATTCCTTCGCGATCGTCATCCAATACAACCGACCGACCGTAATGCTCGCCAATCAGCGAACCATTGAAGAAGAATATTTTAGCATTTATCCATCGTTTAATTATGTGTTATTTCAACGTGTTGCTTTTCTTGTAAATCTCATCCAAAAATAGCGCCTGCAATTGCCACCGATTCGACGATTAATGAAGGAGTATAAAGCATAACGCAAATTAAGGTCTTTCTCGCGTCGCTCTTAATGAAAGGTTTCCGGTGTGTAGTTTGATACGGAATTCCTAATATGGCTAATTACAGCCACACGTAATCGTTTTGCCAAACACCGTTCGTCAACAAATACACATATACAGTAAATTTTCACTCTGCGGAATGAAACTCATCGGCTATTGCTGAATATAATTGTCCATGCAAAATGGCTACCGGAAATTTTACTTGGCAAATTTGGCAAACTGTTCCGGAACACATTCCAATTTTAAAGTGGCTATATAATCTCCATAGTTGTCTAATGATCAAATTGGTGGTCTAAATTGCACCTTCCTGTTGCTGAAATCAACGTGTGTAAATGTTAGTCAAATCATAACTGCGCAAAAAAACGTCAATAATGTCTCAATAGAGGGCAAATAGTGCGGTTGGCCATCCAGAACAATTAAAGCTCCAGCATCTTCTGGAGACATTCATAACATCAATGTCAAGCAACAAGTCGCTCGTGTACCGGGAGAAGGTCAATTGCATCACCTAACCCTGGCGTAAACATCGTCGACAGGGTAGAAACATCACTTTCCAGCAGTGAATAGAATCCATTTTTATCCGCTCCGTTCGTTTGTCGTTCGAAACGAAAATTCACACTTCTTGCAATTCAATCAACACTAATCCATCTTCGTTTTACCGGCGTTCGAGACCTTCACACACTGCTCAGGTTCACCTGGTGGCCTTCGCATGATTGTCAGCCTGAATCATTCCCTTCTAGACCTTGAGTGATGTAAAAATCGTCTGTTTCAATTCATCTCAGCGACTGCAGAATGGTGCGCAAATCTAATCACATCTGTAGCACAAATCGGATCTACCCCAACTGGCAACAGTAGCTGTGTGGGTCAGGTCTCTCTAATCGAGCATAGAGATGACATCAGATACTGACCGGCCAACGAGAGGGAGATGATGATGACCCACATTTACACCCGAACAAGTCCGGCATTAATCCGACTCATCCGGATGGAGACACATCCGCCGGTTAGCCCAACGACCACCGGTGTCGGGGTTGGTGGTACGGACGGTGGTATCGTTTGTTGGGAATCATTTAATTTTTGTTCCATATTTTAAATAATCCATAGCCCTTCGCAAACGGAATCCGTACGACTCATTCGTTTCCACAGCACATGCTGGAGCTGGTTGGCTTGGCTGGACAAATGTAATTGGAAAAGCAATTGAATGTGTCTGGCAGATCCAACGCATACTCTCTCCAACGCTGCTCATGTCTTCGAACGTGCGACGACACAACCTACACAAAGTTCGAGCGTACTAACGACGCTCGTACGGATGCGCTTGCACGATGACGATGTGGAAACTCACTTACTCCTCAGATGAAGATTTTGCCGGCCGTTTCGATCGCGGAATGGGATTGGAAATTGATTTGATTGCTCGATAGATTCTTCCTTTTGCACACCTTTATCTAGGTTCTCTCCAACTCCAACCCCTCGAACCACAAGAAGGACGTACCAGAAGCACTTAGTTTTGCACGACGCTCATGGCACCTAGCCTCTCCGAAACACCAGTCGGCTGCGGAGACACGCCTTGATGCATTTACCGGCCAACGTCTGAGTCTGTCTGCAGCGTCTGGCTTTCTGATCTCGGAGTGTGATCCGTCGGAGTGTGATTTCATAATCCCAAATTAATTCAATTGTTATTCGAAGCTTCGTTTGAATTATGAGTTCTTCTGTCGCGATATTTAATGAAGGCATCCACTTTGAAAATCGAAACAGTTTTCGTCCGTAAGTCAGAGGAACAGTTTTTCCGATCTGGTGCTATTACCGTTGCATTAAAAAAGACTCTTCACTCCGACCCAAATTGGATCTATTTCATGAAAACATTCGAGAAAACTTAATTCATGATGTGTGCAATTATTTCACTTTCACCCAATGGGTACGGCAATATCATCCCGAGAAACGGTCTTTTCTACCTTAAATTACATACGCCGCACACGGAAGGATAAACATTATTCAATTGAAAAACAAGGATAATGCAATCGGTATCCAATTTTCACCCGAACGTTAACAACAGAAACGTGAATCTGTTGATTAATTATGATTAAACAACCGATTTTCTCGAAGCGTACTCGTAAAGCAGCACCAACCGTATAGCGCATTAACATCGTCCCCATTCAGTCCATTCAGCACGCAATTCAAAAGTGTTTCAAATTCGCGCGGGCAAATGATTAATGAACTGGATGAATTTTACTAATTCTATTTGATATATATTTTGTTTTGTTCTGGCGGGCAGAAACGCCGCCGCCAGCAAGGCTCCTGATTGCTTGGACCACCAAACCAAGGTCGACAGATTCATTTGTCGCGAATCTGACTGTTTTCGCCTGACAGAAGATTAATGGGTTCGCGATGGAGTCACATGACAAAAAGACTATGTGGGGGATTTTATTGCTTTCCTTTGCTTTTTCGGATTCAAACGCGCAGGGCATTTACGTTAGAGCGAACACGGATTGTCATTGCTCGGGTCAATAAAAAGAACCCACTTATACCAGCTGTCATTAGGATTGCGAAAAAAAGGAAAGATTTGCTAATTCAAAATATTATTATACACGTGGTACATCTCTTGTGGTACATTTCAGTGCGTGGAAATTTAAATTGTCCTTATCCTCAAATCGACCGTTGATAATGATTTCTATGTGCTATGGGCACAAACACATCCGCACGCGTCGGGCAACAGCCCGTCCCATTGACACGACGGCATCACGCTTGCGGTGTGATATTTGGTACATTAAATTATGCGCGGCCTCTTAATGAAATAATGAGCGACATAAAACCGTCACATCAGGCACGAGGAGTGCAGCGGCCGCTCATCAGCGCTGCAGCTCTGCGCACCACACAATAGACATTCATTTGCATATGAAACCATACACCCGATCATCTGTTCCCCTCCCGAACACAGCTTTGCGACGCAGAAAAAGAGGTGGATAGTTTGTAGTATATCGTGGACAGGATGCAAGTTAAAAAAAGGATACACAAACCGACGGGCGTGTGCCTTCGATTTGTCGGATGCACGGCAAGGGACTCCACGCCTCGTTGTGCAATGTGCAGCGATGTGATGCAGAAAGGGAAATACACAATATCATCATCCGAGCACCGCGCGACGGTTGCCCCGGTGGAAAGGACATCCGATGCAGAAAGGGGTGAATGTTTCGTGGTAAAGGCGCGACGCTGACGGAGCACCCGGTCCATGTAATATTAAAATCAAATTCGTCATATCACTCAAATGTCCTGAAGTTCCGGAACCAACACGGCGCACCTCCTCTACCATGGGAATCACACCATCCAGGGATGGAAAGGGACACGGGTAAAAACAAGCGGAAGGTTTTAAAGGAGAAAAAAAAACATTGGAAAAAACAATTGAGATTGATTTAACTTTAACGAATTTCGTAATCAATCAAACTGCGCACACATTCCAGTTTTACATTTTCACCGTTCCATTCTGTAACGAAACTGAATGGAAAGCAAACCGGTCAATGGCACGCGACACAAGGGTCGGTTTAACGACAACGAGCATAAAATTGTATGCTTCCGCGCTACATTCGCCTATTAAAGTGCTCTCCCGTACCGCGTCTGGGTCCGAACCAGGCGTCAGGGCCACACAATTCAAATGTCAACTACTACTTCACAGATATTTCCACTTCATTACGGTACGTATGCGTACTTTTTTAGGAGGCGGTGAGAGGAGAGATACAGCAAAAAAACAAAGGTTGTATCTCACATGAAAAGTGTTTGAAGCTATAGGATTTGCTATTGTAAAGGACGAAATAGATTTTTCCAATAAAGAATGTACCGACAAAAATAGATCACTTCATTCCGGTGCAGCATATGAATCGTGCAGAAAACGTTCCTGTCCAACGTTACGAACACTCATCGAGTGGCTCATCTTTCGCATTGTTGGCTCGTAAATTTTTCAATTTTATACCATGATTCGAGAATGAGAGAGAAAAACAACGGACCCCATCGGATTTGTTCAAACGGCAGGACCAGGGACACCGTCACAAACGATGATGTATCGGCGTCAACCGTACCATGTTGCTTACGGAGAGCACGTGTCAATTTTACATCCATTTATGACAGTTGTTGTTTTCCAACCACTAGGAGGCAGGAAACGACCGCACAGAAAACAGAAGCGTCGACCGTTCAAAAAGAGACGACCAGGCGGAACAAAATGGGCAGTTCGTTCCATTTTGGTGCGTCTCGCACACCACTCTGTTCACGTTCGCCAAATGCACTTCTCGGCCGGTGCGTGTCGTGATGCGCCGCTGCATTTCACCTCTTTCGCCACTTTGTCCACCGTGGTTTGATGTACCTTGTTTCATGTTCGATAGGCAATTTGAACCGAGCAACCAGCGCCGGTGCTGTACGTACGAAAGCGGACCAGGGCAGTGGGACGAACCTTTGATACTACACCGCAATTTATTTCGGCAGCCGAGATCCGAGAACTTACTACTCCACTCTACGGGAATTCAAAAACATTTTCTGCGTCTGAGGTTGACATATTCAATCCCCAAACGATCGTGTGCAAAATAGAACGCACGAAATGGAACGTTCACATGGAAATGGAACATGATGATGTGACGCTTTTAGTATCGTTTTTCTTTTAACCAAATTGCACACCATTTTAAGCCACGCTGAATGATGCAACGAGAACCGGGACACATTCCGGTGACGACTTTTATGGAGCTAAAACAGAACGATAACGCATCAGCACAACACCGAAACTCAAGGCCACGATCGAATCGTTTGTAGCGAAAAGAGCAAGTTTTATCATCATCTTCGCTGTCGTCTCGTCCATCTGCTAACCGGTTTCCGGTGCTAATTTCACGCCCAACATCATAAAGCTTGTGCCACCGGCCGATGCTAACCAGCAGGAGTCCGGATTCGAAAAGTTTTTGAGTTTACTTCCAACTTAAACATTCACCGGCGTTCGCACTGGTAGAGCATAGCTGAAGCTTTGATGCGAGGAGATGGAAGGAAGAGATTCCGAATTAATACCGACGGACATAATCAGCATTAGCTGGCAGTGTAGTAAAATTGTGCTCAATAGGGCCCTTTTGCTCTTTTACAAAATGTTGAAAGTGACACTTTATCAGTTAAAGATTGAAGTATCCTACATCGTCGTTTATTGGCATTTTCCAAACATTAATTTATTGTACGAACGATTTATTCTACAAAATGATAGTGTTTATGAATGATTGCAGTCATTGAAAGGATTTTGATAGAAAAATACCATAAGTGTAATCTTCCTTGGGATGGTTGGTAATACATCAAAACGTTGATTGTTCATCCAAACCATAATCCAGTACACCGAATGAAAAAACACAATTTTTCTTGGACACGAATTAAAAAAAATCCCTAAAATCAAGGCGAATCATTCGTGTCCAGTTCAGTGGGGCAGTAAAAAGTAACGACACTTCAGGTGATTTACTCCCGCCCGTGGAACGTTGTAAACAAATTAGATCCCCACCAGAAAAACACGCTTTTCCCAGTATTTTTTTGCTTCACGCCAATCATAATGAATGTGTATGTGTGCCTGTGTGTTTATGCGGAAAATGTGGGAGGAAAATCTTCAACACGTATAAAAAGCTCGACGAATGTTTTATTCTCACGGCTAGGTGAGAAACACGACGGGAAAGTCACCACCAATCCGCTGCCGCCGGTCGAATGGGGATAAGAATTATGCTAAACGCGCGTTGCGCTTTTGCTGCTGCCCAGGACGGAAGAAACCCATGCTAATCGGTGTGTAGCATACTGTTGTTTTTTTTTCTTCCGGCGCTAGCGGACGCCCCACACACCTTTCCCAGCTGATTCGAGGTCGGTTGACGCAGTGAAAACACTATCAACGCGCACCCCCTGGCGTGAAGATTTCCACCCCGGGGCGAATGTCGGAGCGCGCTCGCGCTGCTACATTTTGCCCTCGGGGGGTATTTTGGCCTGCATTTATGATGGATTTTTTTTCAGCACCCGTGTTCGGGTTTCATCCGTCTGGCTGACTGACTGAATCCGAGGGCTAAACGTTTCCTGTCATCGGTGTCAGCGGCACGTCAATTCGCGCTCACCGCATGTGGTCTATGAATTATCTGCAATTTCGTTTCTCATCACAACCACCAGAGAACACAACACGCACACTGAACTGATCCAGTGCGAGCTTGCGGCGCATCCATTACGTGGAAGCTGCATTCACAGCCCCGGGAAAACGGACAAATGTTCATCCTCACCGCACCGATTCCAAACTCGTTTCGGTCGGATGCAAGCGTCGCATCCAATTACAATTATTCGCATTTGTGCATTTTGTTTTAAAAAAAAAGAATCCTCCCAACAGCAGTTCTTCTATTGCCGGGTCAACGAATATCTTCCCCATGCACACACACAAAACGGACGTTGATGCGAAAAAAAACTATGAAATCGTCCACTCATCCGCTCATTCACAATCAAAATGGCGTGAAAAATGAGTCACCCACCCTGAAAGTGCACTTCTTCTCTCTCTCTCGGAACGACATCGGAAAGTAACTCTCGGTTCGTGCAACTGTGTGCATGGTGCTGTGCAAATGCACTCGACGCAAATGCAACGCTTGTGATCCATCAGTAACGTCCCCGTTCCGTTCGCGTCTCGCGCCAAAACCGACACAACCGCCTCGGTGCACTCGACCATCGTCTGATGTCGCATTGTCTGAAGGACGTAGCTTAATCATCATTAGGACCATATGGCTAAGCAGCAGCACCGGCAACACCCTGTCAGTGCATTATGCGGCATTAGAAAGCGCAACAGCGTAATTGAGTAATTGGACCAATTGCAGTGCAACTTCACAATGAAAGTTGAACGTTACGAGCAGAACAACAAAATCGAACCTTATTGCTTTTAATATCTCTAATCTAAAGCCATTTTTACCGGTTAATAAATAATACTCGAAGAACTGTAGATACAACACATGTTGTTATGTCAACTTGTAGATACTCCCTTGTTCAAGATACAAAAATACAACAGCTTGATTTTCATAAGAAAGATCCATAAAACACCTGGCGCTAATTGAAACACGTGCTGTTGAGACATGTTTCCAATAATGCACGCCTCATTGAATATCGATCCCGGATTGTGTTTAGTTTCATTAAAATCCTCAACACCGTCACATATTGTTCACCAAACCCTCGAACGAAACCGAACCCCTCTTCAGTTCCCGGATTCTTTCGACGAGAAGTTTCATAACCGTTTACGTGAGGGCATTTTCTTTCCCTGGTACATCTTCATTGTTTCCTGAACGGTCGAAAAAAACCCAATCATTCCTAATTTCCTTCGGGAGCACCACCTTCGTTCGCAAAACGGAAAGGAACTGTGGCTCACACCCCCTGCGGTCGCCGCATGGTGTGTGTCTGTGGTAATGAAAATTTACGACAGAGTGCTAACTCCCTCGTATGGACTTTACCGTCCGCTGGAGAGCTGTAGTTAATGAGAAAGTATCTTCCTTAAGACAATGCCATCAAACCGTCCCACGGTGGGGAGTAGCTTCTGGAGCGTGTTAATAACGCTAGTCAAGCGGATCAGCAAATTGTGCACTTCGGGTACGGGAAGGAGTGAGCGATCGGTTTCGGTTCACCGATTTCCGCTGACGAGTGTCGCATTTTCGATAGTGCCGCCGTGAACGCGCGGTGGATATATATCGATAATAACTTACCGGGAGATGGGTGCGACTCTTTGGCAATGAAGCGGTACGGTGAACCGACTCGTATGGCGCCAATTAAAGAAGCCTACCTTCCCAATTCCTTTGGCACGATGGTACTCTCCTTAATGTTTCTATTTCTTGCGCGTGCCCAGAAGCGAAGCAACGAGAAAAAAGCAACACGTGCCACCCGCGTTCCAAGGAAAAATATCCGAGCCTAATAGGACGTGGATCTTTCACCGCCGCGTTCTGCGAATGAATAATAGCAAAGGTGCAGACGCGCGCTATGCTGGAATATATCTTTCATAATTGTCATTTTATCCTGCGATCCAACATTTCAGTGATGCGCCTGTAATCATCTCATCACTCTTGCTTCGCATCATTTTTCATGTGCTTTACAAAATACGTCATGCGAATCGAATCAATCTTCGAGCGCAACAGACACAGACAACGGCGGCTAACAAGTAGCCAAACATATTTTTATAACGCTGTTTTTTGTGTCGTTAGCTCACTGGGATCGCTAATCAGTATTATTCTAGCAGTTTGCTTGCTTGCTTGTTTCAAAAATAGAAAACTGATCTTTGTTATCTCCCCTGAACGGAGCTCTTCTGAATGGTTCGCCTGGTGTCCTGCTGTGCTGGTGTTGTTTCCTTTATACGATGCAGCATCAAAATTGAAGCCTTTTATGATACTAAGTCTCCGATGAAAATTGTTCCTGTTACCTGATGCACCCACGGTATTACAGAGATTTTACTAAAGCAAAGAAAACCTCATCCATTTTAACGATCTCAGATCGAATTCTAATTAAAGCACGCCATGTGATTGCGACACAGCAACACGAGCACCGTTTTTACTTTTCTCTTTAGATTTTTTCCGACCTATTTCTCCCATCCGTGGGAGAGTACAGGGTGCTCGTTGGAAGCTACTTAAACCATCACACCAACGACACTTCACGACGCGAATCGACTTCCGATCGAAACGAGTGAACAAAAAAACTCCCCATCTCCCCATGACAACCTCCGCATCAACAATCCAACAGCCGTGGTAAATCTCAAAATGAACTTTCCTTTTCTTCCCTAAAAAAGAGCATAATCTACACCCATTAACGACACATCGTACACTCGCTCACTTCGCATCACCGCCAGCATGTTGTTATGATTTTCTTTCGAGCTTAATCGACGGTGAAGGTGCAAAGCAAAAGGCAGCCAGCCTTTTGATGACGAAACGACCCACAACGTGATCGTGATTGTCTATAGTGCTCCTGCGCGTTTGCTAGCTTCCGCGTACGGGAAGCCTTCCGAAGGTTGTAATTAAACTAAATCGAGGCACGACTTTACTAAAAGGCCACCCTGCTGCCTCTCCACCTTCAGCAAGCATAATTCGTGTCCCAGAAAAAGTAAGCACAGCGCAGCTTCCTCCCGGCATACGCCAAAAGAAAGTGAAGCACTTTCTTCCCTTACCGCAAAAAAGTTCGTTGCGCTAACGCAAATCAAAACCATATAACAGGAAACCGTGAAGGGGTTTTTTCGGTTGCTCTCCAAATAATGTTGTTCCCATCGTCCAGTAGATTCCTAACCTACACGGATCACCAGCATTTTTTTTTTTGCTCGATGCCTACTTGCATCCCACTCTCTCTCGCTCTCTTTGCTTCGTTACTAATCGATCGAACTGGAAAACGTGCAAATCATCATTCGGAAAAAAAGATGGACTGACAAAATGCAAACATCGCGCTACGAAATTGAAATTCGTTTACCTCCCGAGAGCAAACAAGTTTCGATTTCTACCTCAAGCTTCCCCCAGTACCATCATCTGATTCGGGATGCCAGTGTGAAATGCATGGAAAATTTATTTTTCATCCAATAATTTTCCAGAAAATGGTCATAATCAGAATCAGACGCACAAATCGATCGTTTTCTCCGAACAGCACCACGCGGGAAACACATGGAATGATAATCGAACTCGGGCTGTTCGGAATAGGGTCAAACTTTGAACGAAAGGCGTATCGTAATCAACCGATCTGCGTCGGCAAACGGCTTTCGATTATCGATCTGTGGTGTAGATAAAATAGTTAGTCAGTCAAAGCCATTCGAACGATTTGGTATGGAAATGGGCGTGCATTTTTGTTTCGATTCCGCAAGGTTTCTAGACAAGAGGATTTGAGGAAAATGAAGGGATATTGGATCGTAGTTGATCTGAAATTGTTTGATTCAGATTATGTTTGTGGAAATAGCTAACCTCAATAATTGGCATACATCTCGCAAAATAGATAGACCACAACCACCGATCGACCATAGTCTCTCTGGTGCTAAATGGATCTGCACTTTGTGGTCTTCTTTCTAATGACTCACCCAACCTCTACATCCGACAGGAAAGCGGGCAGCAAAGAGCCATTCTGTAAAAGGCTTTTCTTCACCGCTGTTGCTGTTGCGACTTCTTACAACACCACC
>JXWZ01010641.1:0-29816 GCA_000956215.1 Anopheles farauti No. 4
CAAAACTTATCTATTTTCTCTTGATTTAGCTTCCTAACTTTTGTAAACAGTGTTTTCACTATACATTTCTACGAAAAGGGTTTTATAGTACTCGCTTAGAATGGGATGTAGAGCATTTTTCAACCATTTCGGAACATTTACCTTAATCATAAAAATCTGTTTCATTCAATGATTTCCCACTCAATAACGAACGAACATTTTCCATGTACGATCTTTTTAAGTTCAACCAAGTGAAAAATAGGAAAAATCTTATAGTTATCAATCAAATAAAAAAAATCAAATGATTTTTTCAAATCGCGTGTTTTGCTGAGCGTGCTATTCAGAGCGAGTTTTTGTTTCCTAATACATATACAACAATGTCCTAAGACGTTCGTTGGAAATATAGCCAAACAGACGCAATTCGACCATCTATTTTATTGCACATGAAAGAGATCTAATGTTTTGGTTTTCATAGGTGAATATGATCTGCGAGAAAGAAGACAATCCCAAACAAAACAGTCAGTCGAATCTGAGATGTGAAACTGTTCGGTATAATTCAACTAAATAAATCTTAGAATTTACGGAGATAACTGTTCAATAAGGATTTAACAATATAAATTTATTACAGAATGCATGTTGTAGTACTGACCGTTCACAATAATGTATGTCAGTTCCGGACTCTACAACGATTGAAAATTCCTGGGTGAAGACATTCATTATAATATTATAAACTTACGGTAACAGATTATTGTAGAGCTTATCTTGGTATCACATAACATACGGTTTCAATTGCTATAGAGAATAAAGAACAATGAGAACCACCCACCATATTTTGGATCTCAAAAGGATTCGAACGTGAGCGCTTTCGTTTTTCACTGCATGGGATTTATAATGGGTAGCTTTAGCAGCCACTTCCTCAGGTAATACGTCTTTCTTTTTTGTTAAAAAAAGTTCTATCTATAGGAGATAGAAGCAAAGCTGAATAAAGCTGCAAAGAGTGCTGTGTCTGCAGATGTTATCATTAATATCCAGTTATTCATTCCATATTGTTTGTTATTGCAAATTTACTTTATTGTATTGTTATTATGTAAATGATGTTTTTGTGACATAATCATAAGAGATTTACGGATATACGTTCATTCATACGATACAATAGCATGAAGTAAACAAAACAAAAATTCTCCGCATATGCACTTTTCTATTCCCCAGTTGGTTCCGAACCCCCTGAACACCTGGTGTCCTACATGCCCTGCAACACTATAGGATTCGGATCACGACAAAGGTTCCTTCGTTCTTCCGAACAAAAAAGAACGAAGACTTCAGCCTAAAAACCTTCAGGAGAAAAGGCAGAAGATTCAATGCAGTCTTTTTCAGGGCTATAACTCAATCAATAAAAAAGAGTTATGTTAGTTTTCTGCTGCGTTCATCTACAAATGTCAAGTAAAATCTTGCTAAGGATTGTTCGCTGCTTATATAATTATTTTTTTCTCATTTACGTTAGAAACATCCCTATATAGGATGAAACTGTAATGTTAAGCGAAAGTGTACAGTACTCGGTATTAAACTATGGGAAAGCTGTTGAAATCGACGCTAAAAGCCAACCGTGTAACATATGTCGGGACTAGCGGACATCGTTGTTGGAGCATCGAAATGATTGTTTCGGAGAAAGAGGCTAAATCGTTCGTTTGGTTCCGCTCCACTACAACGTATACAGGCATTACTCGATGTGGCAAACTTCACACGTACATCGTTGAATTTGTTATTCCATCTTAACATACCAGGTAGAGGTTGTACTCTATCGGAGACTTCCATATCAAATTCGTCACGCAATTCGCCATGAAGATCACCCCTGCTCGGAGATCTTGATGAAAAATTTAGTCAATGTGCGATCCCTTAGCTGACTAGTATGTCCCTGATGTCGGTTCCACCATATACACATTTTCGGAGTGAATGAAATTTCCTTAAAACCATTTTCAACTATAGCTCGAATTCATACAAATCCTTAGATTCTTTGCATCATTTCGGATTAAAAGTAAAACGATTCCAGTGATATAGATAACTTTTTCACCGATAGCAAATTGCTCCTTTGGTGCAACACAATCGAGCAAGTAAACCGCGTGCTTTATTTCGAAAAGCACACCTTGCTCGCACGACATCTTCGTACTCGTCGATAACAAATTTCATCCTTTGGTACGTCGACAAAAAACTGATTAACAACAAAGGCAACAGGTTCGAATCCAGTCGAATCCAGCAGTGCAGGCACGGCAATATATTTAATATATTTTTCTACGACGGTAACATTTTCCATTGAACTTCTTTTTATTTCTATAACGTCCACCAATGAAGGCAGTAGATGTCTCCTCAATCGAGTAGTTGACTCAATTTCAATGTAATGAAACAAATACTTAATACATAATTTTGGGTGGAAAACCGGATAACGTTATGTTCTATGTACTCTATGCACTATTCCCACTCATCCCGCTGCCGCGAATCTTTCGTTTCTGGCTATGGCTTTCATTCCACATCACTTGCGTTTGTCTGTTGCTTAAATTCGTATGCATCGACGATATTTGAAAAATCACTTTACCAGTATACATGATTAGGTTAAACCTAGCTTCCACTATTCTTTGAATACAATGTACATTGGGTAAATAAATTAAGCAAATTTGAACAAACAAATGACATGATGGCGTCATGTGTTTGGAAATTTAGTTTAATTTGTTCTATTAATCTATTTTCAATTCTATATTTCATATTCGAGACATGTTAGCATTGCTTTATCGTTTATTAAAAATAATTTCCACGCTATCCTAAAGCAAAACAACTGTGTTGTCTTTTCTTTTTTAAGTATTGCTCAAAATATACTATTTTTTTAAATAATTGGATGTGGGTAAATATTAACATTTAAAGATGTATCAAGAATTAGTTTTTACGGAAAAGCTGTGTTAACTGGAAACATGGAATTGCAGATCCCCCCTGTCGTTGTGTTGAACATCGCTTCAGCGTCCGAGACAAGTTGCCGTTGTCGAGACAAGAACTTCCCTTTCGTTGTGTTCGGGGAAACACTACTAAACGATAATATTCCCAGATGCAGTCTCAACGGAGACTTAGGCAAGACGATAGACTCTCCTTTCTACCATTCAACATAACTCATGAAGGTGTCATGCGAAACGCGAGCTTAGATATCCCAGGCACGATCTACACCTGTTCTGGGCTCGCCTGAGATGCAGAATATCAGTTATCGATATCGACGATCTCAGGGTAGTAGAAAAGTTTTCCTGGCTCGACCACAAGTTTAAACTTTAGTGCTTCGTGATATTTATTTAGACAAATTGTTAATATGTTACTGAAAGTTGGTGTAATATTCTGTAATATTTTCAACAAATGAAATGCCGTGAGCATGTAAAACGTGTCTTTGTCAACTTTACCGTTGAATAACGAGCGAGACAGTCAGGGAATCAATAGGATAACAGCTGAATAACTGCATAGGAGCTATATTACCTACATTATGCCATCGGGGCAGTACCTTTTTCATTGACAGTCGCATTGACATTTCAAGCCCGGATTGGATCTATAGTTCTGGTTTTGATAGCACATCGCTAAGCAAAAACGCATCGTAAATGAAAAGCAAGATGGCCACCGTTTTGCTCGTCGTGGATTAATTAAACAAAAGAAAAATCAAAAACTCAAATTAAAATCGTATTTTACCTTCAGTAAGGACATGTGTGGTCGAACGTGACGTGAACAATGAACAGGAACATGTTTTTGCGCGATGGTTCGTCATCATGTTGATCGTGTTTTGTTTTCTTCGTCGCACGACATGCGAGTATGATCTAAGTGCAATAGCAAATAATTTAGAAAGAAAGTTTCGCAGTGAACATTTTAATAACAAAAGTGATGGTTGACCTGCATGGTTAGTGTTGTGCTGCACAGGTAGAATTGTTTCAAAAGTTTCGTTGTCTTCGATGATGTTCCTTATGCACGGAAAAGGGTGTCATCAAACAGCAGTGAAAAAACACGAAAAAAATAATAGTGTTTGTGTTTGTTAGTGCGTGCGCGGACGAATGTTTGTAACAGACCGTCCAACTGCCATAAAAAATAAAACAAAACACCACTTGCTGGATAGTGCGTGCAAACATCTTCGACACAAACCGTGTTCTACTGCCTGCATTGTATTGTAAAATCGATGCAAGTGCGTTTGTGAATATAGTGAAAATTGTGACGTTGTTAAAAGATGTTTATAAATGCAAGTAACATTTTTTTTATGTTGACAGGATCTGCAAGTTTTGTCTAGTGCTGAAACGAAGGACATAAAATGAAGTGACCGGAGTAGATTGTGGATATGATTACCTTTTATCGATGAAGATCTGCAAAAAACACATCAGCACAAACCCAAATATGCTATCATATTCACCAACCTCATCGGACACGGAAACGCTAATATGGTTAATCGCATTGCACCATATGGATTTCTGAACATATCTACACACATTGTAGTTAATTAAAGAACTGTGAACTGTGTGCCTACGCCAGTACACGTCGCACGGTTTGAAGTGAATTTTTACATTTTTTTTAGCTATTATGTCCCATGGTGACAAGGCCTGAAAACCCATCACTGCGATTAGAAATGGAAGGTTAAAGTGAATCATAATGGTAATTAAAAGAACCACACATTTTGGCAGTCACAAATTTGTGTACATAGTACAACATTTTTATTTTACAGACTAAAATGGTACGCTTGCCCGTTGGTGGTAGCCAGGATCAGCAAAAGGAGAATTTAAGTGATTGCGACGGCAGCAAGGGTAGAAATGTATGTAAAGATATTTCTAGCCTGCGGGAAAGTGTGTTGGATCATACCAGTACGTTGCCGGAACCTTCAACCAAATCAAACTCTTCTGAAGATGCACACCAAGACCTGTATATCCATCGGCGTACGTCTTCCCGCCTGATGACTTCCTACCGTAACGATGTCATACCCACTTCTTCTACATCAGCGTCATCATCACCAGCCTTGATCAATGTCGTAGAGCAAAGCGGGACAGAAAGCAATGACAGAGGAAGCGATTCAAAACCGGAAAACTCGAGCCACAGTATTATTTGCAGCTTACCTTTGAATCGTCTTGAATCAGTACTAGGAATGCTGAATATAGTTAAGAAAACACCTAACCATATTTCTACTACAATGCCATTGGACACGGTTTCTAGTACTGAGCTTAAAGCATTATCGACACGAAACACGCAAGATCACAGTATATGTGAGGCCACTGCACCAGCTGCCTCAAACGCCAGTAAGGACGAACCGAGCGACATAAGCTTGACTCATAAGGTGCTATGCCTGTACTGTGATCGAAGTTTTAGCAGTCAAAAACTGATGCTCAAGCACACCGATCGTATTCATCGCATAGCAAAAGAGCGACGAAGCAGTGCCCGAGTCGTGTCGAATGCCACTACCGGAACAGACGTTTCATCGTGTTGTAATTTCTGCCATAAGGGAAAGCCATTGAATTTATCGTCAGGTGATCTACCGGAGCTGTTCAAGCACCTAGTAACTGTCCATGCTGATCGATATTATGCCTGCGAAAGTTGTAACATACGCTTTTCCAACGAGGAAGCTCGGGATGCGCACGTCGAAATGTTCCATCCACCTACCAACAGTGGTCGGCCGAAGTCGAAAGCTGCCCTTAAAGCTTTTAGCCCCGGTCAAAACATTATTCACCAACAACAACAACAACAGCAACCACCTCGAAGTACCGGGAACAGTAAAACGCCCAAGAAGGGATCGTCCGCACAAACAATCTCTGAGCCGTTAGCAGTGCAGACTGAGCTGGGTTTCGATTCGTCTGATCGTCTTGCCCCTGATAGTGGTGCCAGCAGCAACATCAAGAGCGACCCGATAGTGGCGGTCCCAAACATATGTCTTCGGTCGTCATTGCGCAATTCGACGACATTGTTGACCAACGAAAATGCTAACAGTAATGGTAAATTAAAAACAAAAGCCTTCAAAAAATCGGAAAGGCTTTTAAGACGAAATTCCGAACCGATGCTGCTATCTCGGTTGGGTATTGCGCAGCACCGCTTACCGCGCCAGAGTCGACGGCTTCTGGCTGCGGCTTCATCCATTGCCAATGCTTCCATCGTATCGTCCGATACTTCGTCGCCATCGTCGGGATCATCATCGGGATCATCCTCTACGACGCCTTCACCAGCCGGAAAATTTGCGGTCAAAAAAAGATCCCTACTATTATCAACTGAGGACGTACAGCCTCTGCAAAATTGCTACAACAAAATCACGAAGCTTAAAACAATCCGATCTACATTGAGTAATCCTACCGCAACGGCTAGTGATGGTGCACATCCCCAAACGGCCGATTCCAACGGCAAGGTGTCAGTGAAAGGGTCGGATTATTCAGTACATGTCGGTGCTCCCAATGCTTCGGTCTCTTTTGGAGCATCTAGTGATACGTTAGGTGGGGGGCTGTATAATCGCAGCGAAAAAGCTAGCACAAATAATTCCGGTATCAGCTACCTTGCGGGCAGCAACACTGTCTGCGGGATAGGTAGCAACATGTGCAATAGCAATAGTATACTGCAGCTGAACAGCACAGGGCTATTCGATGAAGATTTCTACGAAAACGTCACCAGAAACGTGAAAAATAATCTTAGCTGTCATTTGGATGGAAAATTAGAAGCTCCCTCCCCCAATGCTCCCAGCCCGATGAGCCCCGTGGCTGTGGTACCGGCGGTACGCTCCACTGTTGTCAAGAGCCCGGTTTCGACTGAGTGCAAAATACATGAAGCGACTAATCTGCCTGCCGTGTCAGTAATGTTTCCTACACTGCTTACCGTCGACCAGTATGGCACCGATCCGGCGCCAACGGCGAGTACAACAAACCCAACCTCTTTACCCTCAACTTCGTCAGTGAAAACCAAAAAACCGATCACGAAGAATTCATGGAAGTGGAAGTGGGACTTTGTGAAGAAGTACAAATACGTCAACGAAAATGGGCGAATTGTGAAGAAAATCAAGCAACCGACCATTGGCTTACGCGACCTCTCCAAGCTCGATATGTGGACGCAGTTAACGATGCGGACCAAACACGAACTGTTTCAGCATTGCCGGCCAGACCTCGAACAGGAACGTAAGTTCCAGATTGTAGATTCAGCAGTTGATTATTCTTCCAACGCGCTACCGGTACGTTTGGAAGAGGTTGGTGCCTCTTTGCGACATGAAAAGCGAACGATGGTCGAGCAGTTGGATCATATTTTGGATGCCCGATTGTTGCCGCAGATCGATTTGGAGCAGAATGAGCAACGCATAATCAAGATCGAACTAGCGGACGAACACGCGGAGCCGACAGAGGATGGAAACGGCGTAAGTGCGGAATGTTCGGACGATAAAGAAAAGATATTGGACGATGGTGTGTCATTAGTGCCGTGGTCGCATCAACGCAGCACACAAATTACAAGCCACGGTCTAAACTTTCTGCAACATCTTCAGCTAATGCAGCTTAACCGAAACGCACATCAGCCACCGGTCGTACTCAGCGGTGAATGGGCACGTCCAAGATGTTACATTTGTTACGGTTGCGGTGCGAAATTCACTTCGCTTAAACAAGTAGAAGAACATCGTATTTTTCGCCATCCGCATGTGCATTCTACCTTCTACGAAATAGTAGGCCGTGAGCTGATCGAGAAAAGATTGTACAAACATTTCTTTATCCCGTTCATGGCATTGGCGATGCATCGTGCCTACTGCGATCGTTTAATGGAATCGGAAAGAATTGGTCACAGTTTATCGTTCGATACCACGCACTGTCGAAAGGCAAGGGACATTAGCGTAAGCACCGTAACTGAGATTAAAAACGAAGACTCTTCGTCAAATGAAGCTACCTCGTTTTCAACGACTACCAGCGCCTCTTCGTCCGGTCGGTACTCTACGAATAGCTCGGTCACAACATTGATTGATACGAGCACTGACGCCAGCGTCGCTCTTGCCCACTGTTCTACGCTAACAATCGATGATGATGACGAAAATAACAGTGCGCAGCTAGTGATATGTAGCAAGTGTCAAAAAGAATGCCAGAATCAGATCGTACTGTACGCACATATTTTGCACTGTTCCAACGACTACGTTTGGTTGCAGGCAAAGAAACGTATGAAATATCGTCGTGCCAAACGAAGAAGGGGTGGTAATCGTAACGGTATCAACTGTGCACCAACATCATCGTTAGTGGCACTTAAAAAAGTTCAACAAAACGTCGAGGACAAATCGAATTCGTCTGCTAATGTCGTTCCGCCAACGAATGATGAGAGTAACTTGACCACTGCAAGCAGCGGCAACAAGAACAGTAGTTCTGGAATCACTAGTGACAACAACTGCAACGTTAGCCTCAGCAGCAATAGCAGCATTAACAGTAGTAGTAGTAGCAGCATTAGTAGTAGTAGCAGCAGTTGCAGCAGCAGCAGCAGTAGCAGCAGTAGCAGCAGTAGCAGCAGTAGCAGCAGTAGCAATACTGACACACAAATGGGAACTCAAAAGAGTAGAAAATCACCTAAACCAAAGGAGAGCGATAGTAAGTATTAATTATAAGTTTGTTACACAAAATCATGAACCATTTCAATTCGTGCATTTTCGTCTTCCAGGTGACATTGTAAAACGGCTTCTGGCTAATCTTCCCGCAAAACGCAACTCTCGTCAACTGCATTTGCAAACATCGAAACAAATCAACAAACGATCAACAATCGTGCCGGGGCGGAAAACTTTGCACGGTTCCGCTGTGCTACCTGCTGCCAAACTACGAGTGTCCGATGGTTCCAGCAAATCCAAAGCAGATGAAAAACAATCATCATTACAACGTGGCGAATCTATGAATCTCCAACCTCAACCACTGAACGCAGCTGCAGCTATCCACAATGGTAATGGTACTGATAATAATAAGAATTTAGCGACTTCCTCAGCTTACGCTGCAAGAAAGGTGATAGGGCCCCAGTGTAATAGTACTACAGCCATAAGATCAAGACAACATATTCCATATTCTGTGTCAGTAGCTAGTAGCACCACATCGCGTGCGTCATCTAGCAAGGTGCATAAGGTACTGCGTCAAAAATCTCGTGCAAAACAACATGGGAACTCCAATGGCGATGGAAATGATAAACAGGGACTTTCTGCTCGTACAATTAAAACATCGAGAATGACTAAAAGAAACATGGTAAGCAGTGTTGCATCAGTAATCAAAGTCAGTAAGACAAAAATGCTACGATGGAAGAAAAACAAACATGAAATCGTACGAATATCCACAACCAACGGTCACCACAGGTTGTTGCGCAGCAGTGGACAACGTCCGTTGCTAGCATCACTGCAGTCGATGAGGAGTAAAGCACGTAAACGTAGTGCCTTGAAAAGTAGCACTATGTTAAACAGACGCATTCAAGCGTCATCTCCAGGAATAACTATGGAAGAACTATCGAATGGTAACGGTTCTTCGGCGAAAGACAACACAATTGATACGGTAGATAATGTTTTGGCAACAGATGTGTCAGAAAGCAACAGTACCCAAACAGCTATCGATGAAAACAGTGCATCAGCGAGAAATAAGGCAGCTACTGGCACAATTACGTCTGTCAAACACCAAGACGAAGAGAACAAAAACACTGAGGATACGCCTGCCGGAAAGCAACAGCTTCCATTCGTTGATGTGCTTGCGTCAGAAATTGCTAACGTGTCCGTTGTAAAATCCCTCCAATTCACTCCGGACCAACCGATCAGGAAGCAATACGGTGATATTGATGCTCCTGCAACACCTACGAAAAGTATTCGTACAGATAGAGTACAATCACCGTCATCGCTGTCTATTTCACCAACTTCTACATCTACCCTAGCTTCCCATCTCAAAAGCGGACCATCGTCAGGAAGCAAACGAAAACCGAAAAAGTTAAACGATTGTATAGCGATGCTGACTGGGAAATTATCAGAACGATTGGGGGTGGATTTTTTCAACAACGAAACGAATCGTGAACACGCTAACCCAGATGAGACGATAAATTCTTCCTCCTTATCGGCCAATGAGCTACCAACACCAAACATAATCGGTCCCTTAGCGATGCAGGCTGAGGAATGTTCAACAGAAGCGAAAGGCGAAAAAAACAATCAGATTGAGAAACAAGTTTGTACTACTTCTTTTTGCCTTCCAAATGTATCGTGTAGCAGCTTTGATTCGCCATCTTCCTTGTTACTTTCACAATCCAAAATGCCATCTCCTGTAGCGAGTTGTTCGTTCGATTACTCTACAACGGGTACTCGAACGGACCCACAAACATCACCTATCCAGCTGAAGACTGCTGTTAGTATACCGCTACAACCATCGCCTAGTGTCACTCCTCAATCTACATTCCAACATTCTACGCTACCAATTGCATCTGTCGGTCCAGTTTCGGATGAACCATTAAATTTGTCCATAAACAGTTCGTTAGACTCTGCCAGAAATGTGAAGTTGATGCCGAAACGTGACAACAGTTCAACAATTCATCGTCTGAATGTCTCATCATTGCACACACCGCAACAGGAATCCTCAACGATGGGCCATCTGCCTCCACAACCGCTCCATTTTACACATGCTCACAATCGGGCTTTACACTACCACCAACATCCGGCAACCAACTCGGCGATTGTAAATCCGCACAGTGTTCACAAACTAACGGGGTCGACTAATATTCTGCCCGATTCCAACTCTACCGTCACACCGAAATCGGGAAGTGGGAATTTATCGTCTATTAAATTGCCACCGGGATTGATCATCGAACGCGTTGAGTACAAACAATCTCGTCCGACTTTTTCAAAGGAAGCACCATCCGTCACGATTGTTGCCCGCCATCGTCAAGTACCCGCTCAAGCAGCGTTACCAATAAATGTGGAAAATAGCGCGACCGATTTATCTATCGAATCTAAAAACATTCCCTATGCCAGCAATTCATTACCATTCGCTAAACCTGCGCATAATAACATTTCTAATCTCAGACATCATTCGGATTCAAATCACACTAAAATCGGAGGTTACGCTAACTATCCTGACCACAGTATTCATCCGCATTGCTCAGAACCAGCTTTAGATGCCACATCGGCCATGCGTATTCCATCAGGCTTACGTTCGGGTCCTTGTGCAGAGAACCATATTTCGGTTACCATAACCGAATCTAAAGCACCAACCCTCGAACCTCGTATGCAGGAGGTGGTACACATGCCGAAAACGAGTGTGGCATTGTGCATGCCATCTCAAAGCGATAAAATGAACGTTTCACAGTGTTCTGTATCTCAAAAACCATCTCAACTGAATGTCGTACATTCTACATCTCCTCTAAAACAGTCGACTTCAATGCATTCGTCAGCCTCAATGCATAAAACGCCAATCGGTGTAGTAGGACCAGGGCTACCAGGGCTGGCGGAAAAAATATCGGCACCCATGACGACGTTAATTATTCCTCAAGTTCCGATGCCACCGATGGCCAGTCAGATAATACCGCCAATAGCAAAGCGTGCTCGTCGAAAAAGCGTGTTTGTTCCACTACCTGTACCTACTGGAGAGACGAACCGTGATATTTCTGCTAAACCCGTGAGGCAACAACATCAAACGTGTCCATCGATCCCAACAACGCACACACCAACTATCACCCCTAGTAATGGTTTGGCAAGTGCTAATCTGTTAGCATCCATGTCATTATCGTTCGTTACGCCGAACTTGCTACCGGTGACAGGCACACCAATGTTAGGACCAATTGATTTGCAAAGGCTAGCTAGTGTCACACTACCGGCCCATCTGAAACCACCTGTCATACCACCGCTAACGATACCAAGTGCTGCTGCTGCCTCTGCAGCTTTATTAGAAAAGATTTTCCATCCTACGCGTAGTGAAGTACTGTCCACGTCACTGGAATTGAAGAGAGATACTCAATATAATCCAGACAAACAACCAGCTAAGGAACCATTGACTACTTGCTCGACTGTCTTTCGCAATCCTGTCGAAGATAGTAGTGGTGCAACAATGCCCAGCATTGCAGATAAAAATAAATTTGTAGCACCGATTGAACAACTCTCAAAACCAAATGCTTCTTTAGCTTTAAGACCTGAGAGTATAAACACATTCGATTCAACAGTCAGCAAGATACATGTTCCGACTGGTATGAGTAAAGGAGTAGGCCGTATAATGAAACGAAGAGCGTCTGTGGCTGATTATCAACGAAAAGCATTGATGGAGCAGATATGGAATAAGTCTATTTTAGATAAAATTATGGAAAAGCATACGACAATAGTCACTGCTGCCGGAGAACTACAGAATGATATGAAAATTCAAAATCCATCGAAACACCCTGTGACGGAGAATTGTAATGTTTCGAATGTTTGTCAACGCCCAGTACAAACGGTGGAGATATCCTCTACTGTTCAGCAGCCAACAATCACATCTCCCAAGCTTAAAGATGTTTTAGCTGCACATAAGCAAGATAGTGGAAAATCGAATAAAATGTCATCACAACCGGTGCAACAAAATGCGGATGATCTGGCACAGTGCGTCGAATCAACAACTACTCATGGCAATAGTCAAGATAAAGTATTAAAATCAAATGAGACTGCCTCTAGCGAAGAACCGCTGAGTACAGGAATAGAAGAATGTGGAAAACTAGTGCAGGAAGCGAAAAAGCAATCGCTAACACATTCACCAACAGAGTGCGTGGAAAAAGTACACGAAGAACCCTTAGATGTGAACCCGTATGAAGTGTCGGATCTATCAAAATCCTCCAGTGTGACACAATCTATACACCCGGTAAATATCATTGACGAAGCTGATGCAGTACAAAAAGACAGTAACTCAGAAATAGCTGAACCGTTAGTAGCTACCGATGGTCAAAAGGGAGGCTCAACGAAAATCGTGCGCAAAAGACGAAAGAATGAATTAGCATCTATTTTATCAGATCAGCTTTTGGAAAGCTTTAAAGAGGTGGACAAATCGAGGCTGAATGATTTAAAGCTACTGCATGATTTGACATGTGAGACACCTGACGTAAAGTTTACACTAGAGCAAATTCCACAGCTAGCTAAGCGTAAGTCTAATCCTCGTATGCCAAAGTTACTGGTACAAGATTCACCGAAGATTGCTACGCTGACAAATGCAACGCCAAAGAAAGTGCATGGTACCAAAAAAGTGGCAAAAGAAAAAGAATTGCCATTGGATGGTTCCAACGACGATAGTGCAAAAACATCAACATTACTATCGAACGAATCAGTATCGTGTGCACATAATGCGACTGGAAAACTTAAAGCGAATGATAAGTCAGATAATAATGATCCTACTACTACAGGTGTTCGTCGGATGCGAAAGTTTTCTATCGATATTGAACGTTTTACTTCACTTCAAAAGGATGACTCTGGTCCTGAAGTGAAAGATACTGCATCTGGAGAATTGTCAACCGTTCTTAAAACAACTCGTGCAAAAACACAGACTGCTCTTGAAACAAAGATAGCTCAGCATTCGTCCAAGAAAACTGTGACACTGCTAGTGGATGCAAAATATGATGGTGGTTCTCATGTAAAAGCCGCGGAAGACAACATTACTAATGAGCACGAAAATTCCACAGAAAACCCCATATTATGCCATCTTAAAGACATTCAAGAACATGTGCAACCTCCGCTGGACAGAAACCATTGTATCGCAATTTCAGACAATAATACGATCGCTAACCCACAGTGTTTCGTGGATGTGCCCGAACCGAAGCAAGATGTGCCGACAGAAAAGCCGGTTGCAGCAAATTTACCAAAACGTATCATGTCTCGTCGAAAATCTGTATTTGTGGATCGTGATCTGGCCCAATATATTACAAAAGACGAGAAACAAGAAGAGAAATCGAAAACCCAATCATTCAGTACAACTTTCAAAGACGACCTTATTCTTACATCGAGACGAGGTACCCGCAGTCAAGGCAAGTTAGGTTTGGATCTGGTAGAAAGCTTCGTTGAAGCGACAATGAAGCCTCGCGATCCCCGCCGACGCGTTCTACAGAAACGAAGAGAAGAGGAACGGATTGCGAAGGAAAACAAAGATCAATTGCATGTTTCTGGCGCTGGCGCTCTCGTCGCGAGGGACGGAGAACAGATAACGGATTTGTCCAAAAATGTCCAAACTGTTGAATGTAATAGTTTGGAGAAAATCGAAAAAATAATGAAAAACGAAAATGCGTGCGAACCATACGAATCGACAAACTTGGATCGGAACAAGTCGGAAGAAAAACAAACCTCTCCACTTTTGGTAGGATTGCAAAATAACATACCATTGCGAAGAATTAATACCAGAAGATCTTCTGTCTGTGTACGGCCTCTGATCACACCGCAGCCAGTACCGACGTCATGCACAAAAAATGGCAAAGAAGATAAGTTCAATACCGAACCGTCGAAAGAAGATGAACATCTACGCAACATTGGAAATGAGGTTAAACGTATCTATAGACGTCGAGCTTCCATTTACCAACCGCCAGATGAGCTTCTAGACCAGCTTGGCAATGGTCGCGAAAAGAGTCGACAGTTACGTCAAACGTCTAATGCAAAAGAATTTGATTCATGCGAGGACGAGGGCTCAAATCCTTCCAAGAAGAAGCAGCACACAACGCTACAGAAAAACCACACGCGCCGTTCTAAAACACCTGGCCCGAGTGATTGGAAACGCCGCAATCAGTTACCGCTAAACGGGACGCCTGAACCTTTGATAGAATCGTTGCTCCTACACGCCTCCAATGTGGAATCGAATGCTCCAAAACGAAGAACTACCAAAAATAGCCAGATTGCAGAAACAGTTTCAAAGCTTTTTAACATTCAAGAGGAAATTATGCTGATCGATAGTTCTAGGCGAAAGCCTAGAAAAGCGAATCCCCCTCCAGCAACACCATTAGAATCGACAAGGACAGAAATGGAGAAAGAGGAAACGATTGACGCCGCAGACGAAAATAAGAAGAAAAAAGAAATTGAAAATTCTAAATCATTGTTTACGAATGGGTTTACGACGGTTGATGATAGCACGTGCATAAAGAACACACCTACTAAACCATCTATTATGGCTCGTAAATCATTTTCATTCTCAAACGATGAAGATGAATCTCCCAAAGCGATCAACAAATTAGTGGAAACTATCATCAATAACACTGGTAACTCATCATCTAACACGTCTACGGACGATTCCGATGATGATAACATGTCTCTGGCTTGTTTTGCGGCTCGCAATAATGTTCACGACAACGGTATTGCGACACAGCACTCGGATCTGTTTGCGAAACCACCATTGGGCACAAACGTGTATAGTACGGGTCGTGCTATGTCAGTGATTGCTGACGATGAAAGTACTACCAACACCGATGCCTTAGATGACGATATGATGAGTGTTACCACTGAAATTCCGACGTCATTAAACAGCTCCACATCAAACAGTCGACACATGCGAAGGAAACGTCGAAAATCGAGTCGTCAATGCAGCAAGCTGAAGCGTCAACAGGCAAAGGAAAAGGAGCAAAACAGCAAACCAGTGCAAACCTTCAACTGCGATCTTTGCCGAAAAGTGTTCAAAAAGCAAGACGCATACAATAAGCATCGAATGACGCTATCACATATTGCAAAGCTGTCGGAACAAGAATATCTAATCGCGCAGCAGAAACAGACATTAAAGCGCGACGATGAAGTATCGCATGCCATCAGCGAAAATTTACAAATAGAAACGAAATTGACCATCGAAGCACCGATTGCTGTCCCTACGGTGGAGGAAGTGAAAAAGAAAGAAAGCGATGTTGAAGGCACAGCGGAGCAATCGAGTCCATCTGTTCGTGTACCGACGCCTGTGATTGCCGGTGCGGAAAAGAATGAACAGCTTGACGAACAGACGGTAAAGGAACTTAGCCAGGAAGAGAAACTTTTCTACGAGTGTTGTTCGATGTTAAAGGAATCGAATGCTAACGAAAACGATCAGTTGAACCATCTCGCCGTTGCATTAAAAACAAATGATATGATGGACCAGAGAAATTCTCCCGATCGACGGTTAATGTTTACGGATGATGGAAATAGTTTGTCGACATCCATATCGTCTGCTTTCATACCGTCGGTAGAGGTAAACCAGATGTTAAATGTGGGAGCAGCATGTGCCACAAGAGAAGAAGCAGCACGAACTGAGCAAGAACCTGTAAATTATCAAACAGGACATGTGTCGCTAAACGCGTGTGATAATGACGCGGTACAGCGCTGTGTTGGTGGAAACACCGGAGGGAATGTTTCACCGCAAAGTTCAGTACAATCGTCGTCTACTAATCAAAGTTATAACAACGCTAAAATAAAAACAAAGGGAGCCTTGAAGGGATACGACAATTTCAAGGTCTCAATACCAATGACGGGTCTTACCGTAATGTCGGCAAGCACTGCGAGTATAGGCATCGGCATCGGCAAAGAATCTCGACTAGATACGCTTGCTGATGTAGCATTGTGCGGCGATATTCCCAAAGAGTTCGGTATCGCGGGACAGATGGATGAGTTGAACTCCACAGACATTATTGGACCGCCCGAAGAGCAGCGCAGCAATTTATGTGGAGAAGCTAAGCTACCTTCGATCGAAGCTGTTTCGTCCATCGAGAGTAAAATTGATGTGCCCCGATTAGTAGTAACGTCGAAAATACCAGAAGGTAAAACTTGCACTGGTGAGGCGAATACTTCAAAGACTGTGACAAAGAGTAAGACCCATCGTGTGCAATATAGCGAAAATGTAGGAAAATCGCAAAAGAAATCATCTTCTAGATGGATTACTGGGCAAAATCGAAGAAGATCTGGAAAAAATAGTCTACTGCAAGCAGCTGGTTCGGCACGTTGCGGATCCTTGGCTCTGGACGAGAGTGCCGATGATGTGTATGCATTTCAGGACTCACCATGTGATGGTGATCTGCTTTTTGTGTATTCATCGAAGAAAAATAATGCATGCCAAAGTCAGAATATTGCAAAAAGTGATGATGGTGTAAATCATTCATCAAAACATAGATCCACTGTTGCCCAGGCAACTGCACTTGTTGAAGACCATGAAGACAGTCAAATGTCAAGTTTGAGTTTCTCTGATCGGGACGATTTTGTCTATGGTACAAATACGATGAGCGAAGAAGAGGAAGAAGAGGAAGATAAGACCAGTAGCATCAGCAGCGAGCAAACCTCACCGAAAAAGCTGACCAGTGCAGATGTTCAGAAAAAGAGTCTAATAATGGGACGTATTTTCAAAAAGGGTGGCGCTAAAGAGAAGATTATGAAAGATTCCAAAGCTAGTAAGAACTCCGTTGCGGCGGCTGTATCGGCTGTAGCAGATTCCGCACAAGTGGCAAGTATGACTGCAGTTGTAGCAAAATCGATAGCAGCTAAGGCGGTCGTCAAGGACTTTGATAAACTTTTCGATACACTAAAAAATGCCGCTGAATCGGTAGATGATGGTATGCAGGGTAGCGGTGATGCTATACCACTACCAGTTACACCAACAGAATTGGACAACCAGCACACCGACGAAGAAATGCGTAGAACATTTTGCACCGATACCGAGAAAAAGCTTCACGGGTGTCAAGATAAGAATCCAAGGCAGCAACACCAGCTTTGGCAAAATGAGTTTGAAGTCACGAGTCCGGGTCCAGCACGATTGCGCCGACGCCGAACTGTTGTGCATCAGAAAAATCTTACCGAATCTTGGGATTCCGACGAGTTTGAAGATTTCCAAGCCGGAGACATAATGAAGCTAATCGATCGGGCAGACAATGACGAGCTGAATGATCAAGTGCATGTACATTCAAACACCAGCACCCTAGGAGCGGCTAGGACACATTGTGAAAAGGCGGAAAGTTTTGAAAAATCTGAACTTTCGGGATGTAAAGAATTACATGGTATCAGTCATTCACCAACTTTCAGCAATGCTATCAGTTGCGAGAGAGATCAACACCGAACGAACCAATCGTTGGAGAAGCAGAACTTGTTGAAGAAAGAAACAACAGTTCTTGATAAAAAATCGTCCAAACCGGACGTCGTTGTGACGGACGACACCATTCGCAAGGTAATGGAAAGTGTAATTTTGGAAACGATGGGTAAGAATAGCAACGGTAGCAAACGAAAATCGGCAGCTCATGTTTCCTCTGGTGCGACTGGTACGGCAGCGTTCCCTAGTAAGACAGTCCGGCCTGTATCTAGAATCAACAACAATATGAAAAGCTGTACGTCAACCTCTTCTGCGGAAGATGTATCACAAGCGTTAGAGCTAACATCGCTAGAAGAACACACATTGGAGTCTAGCGTAGTGATATCGTCAAAGACTATAACCAGCAAGTTTAAGCAGAAGTTGAATTCCTCTACGCGCTATGCTGCTGACGATAGAAAATTAGTTGAAGCAGAAATTGGTGGTGATAAAGAGAAAGAACCCAATTCCAGCAAGTTGAAAGCTCTTCCTGAAATTTCTTCCATCGCCAAACCAGCATCAGCGTGTGCAAATATCAATTCAGCTATACTTAATAATAATAACAATAACACCAATAAGAATAACAATAGTGACAATAGGCAAAAACCGGTGACAAAATCGATGAATGCGGCAGGCATTGGAAACAAGGGTTCAGTAAAACCGAAAAACACGATAGAAGATTGGCCTGGTAAGGTAGTACCATTATCGACGCACAAACAGCGTCGGGTCGCACCGAAAAAGATGAAGAACGTTGCCTATGACCCAGACAGTGACTACGAGCAGAGCATCAAGTGTAAGAAGGTGAAGCGTAAGCTGTTGGAAAATGATATAGAGGCAAATTTGAAAATAGAACAACTTCACTCAACACTCATGAACTCCGATGCTAGTAACATACTATTAACGACATCGCGTCGTAAACGAAACGCCGGAGAAATGCTGTACTACTGGTCATCTACCAGTGATGAAGAGATAGAAAAAGAGGTAGTCGTAGGATCTGCGAAAGGATCATCAGCGATTTCAAAATCTGGGAATAACGGAACGCAAAGTGGAAAGAAGCGTGGTAGAAAAAAGAAACAGGTAGATAATACAGATACTATAGCACTCGTGAAGGATAAAGCGATCGATGGTGGTGGTATCGGTGTGGAAGGTGGGGACAAGCATTCTTCCCAAGACATAAGTGCTCTGACTACTGATAAGAAATCGAAAACATTGCCAGGAGTGACGGGAAAAAAATCAGCTCCAAATCAGCGTAGTAGGAAGCAACAATCGAACCAGATAGATAGCGACAAATCTGCTCCCACGGAAGAACCGGTTGCAGGAGAAGATTCAACCACCACTAGCAATGAACATCTGCAGCAGCATGGTTGGATAATGGGTGATTCGCACAAGAAGCTTGTCACTCTGTTGGCTCATGCTAAAGGTAAGCATGACAGTCGGAAAGCGACGAATAATCGAAGGAAGTAGAGGATGTAAGTGTGCTACACGACGTATTTGTAAGGGAAGGGCAGTTTTTCAATGTTTACACATTTTTACTCAATTAATTTTTACAACTTCGACATACTACTACCTATCGTCGGATCGCACATGACTACCGGCTGGTTCCGGTATCACGGGCGGAAAATGTAGGTTTTGTTCTATTCCTCCTTTTGTTTGTGTTCCTATGGAGTAACAGTAGACAATTAAAAGTGGCAAGCTAAAAACAATTATTTCAAACTCCATGTTTAACAGTTTTTTTTTTTTACATGGATTGACAAACAGCCGTTTTCGTTCGTATTCCATCTTTCCACACGTTTGAAACTTGAATTACAAAAAAAAACAGTCGTACAAGTGTATGTGCAAGATGATGAGAACCTGGATATTCTCCAAGGAAAATGTTGCATTGTACGGATATTAGGGTAAACCAGTACCCGGTTCATTAAACACATACGCAGCTACCGCAACGAGAATTTTGATAAATGCTTAGAGCAAAACACAGACGGGAATATCAACAACAGAAGAGTGAAGTAACTCAGTTTTGCTTTAAAATACTTGAAGCATACAGAGAGAAATTATTGTTAAAAACGTTTTCATTTGTATACTCGATCTGCGTATGTGAATACTAATATCATGATAGTAAAAGAATATAACACGTGGTGAAAATTATAACTTCGGTATAGTTGTGTAGTGTTGTATCGAATATGCAGCAGAATTTGGCTGCCAAAGATACACGGGACTAAAAAGCTTGATTATAAATTGTATCTGTGCACATAGAGTGAAAACTGCTTCGTTTATGAGTTCTACAGTTTGTTTTCCTTTTCAACGTTTACCTTGTTGCTTTTGCGTTTATTGCTTTGTATTACGTGACGTACAGTTACAGTAAAGTATAGCTTGTTGTTTTTTTTTATTTCTTTTCTTAAACCTCCACATGGTGCAATGAATAGCGTGTGTGTTTCCCTTTTGATACCATGAGCTCACTTTCACTTGGTAAATGATTGACAAATCATCATGTTAAGAGTGTCAACAATGGAAAGCTCGTGAAACATCAAATGAGTGTGTGTATATGTGTGTGTGTATTTTTTTTTAAATTCTGGTCAGACCTTACTTATCTATTTTGTTTGCCTAAGCATCCAGAACTATACATGTCAATGTGTCATGATCAATCATTTGTTCAGTAAAAAAATGATTTATGAGAAGCCGTGGAGAATCGCAGTTACACAGCTGCTTGTTTTGACCAAGTTTGTAAATCGCGCAACATTGCTTATTTGTTGTTGCAAACACACACACACATAAAACATTGATATAATAAATGTATATCATTAAAAAAAGTAACCATCATAAAAATAGTTTTCTTTTCATTACTATAGGAAAGGAAATCTTACCGTTGTACAAATATTTTTCCCTACTAAAATGGAGAAAAAAAGAAAGATTTGATCCATTAAACATGCGACAAACTTATTTGAAATGCAGCATAGCATGAAACGTGAATATTTGAAGAAATGGCCATGCTCTTGTACATAGATACTATGTCTAAAGACAAGTTTGGAACGTGAAATACGCGTAGTCGAAATTCAGTGAATGACGATCTCAATGCACACAAGTAACGCCGGCTAATGGCTATATGATGTATGGAATAAATTGCGTGCATGAAATAGTTAAAACGTATGTGCTGTAATGGCTGTAAAAGAAACTTTTCCCTGCAACTTATTGCGATATATCTGAACGGTGGTAAGTTCAAGAATGCGTGAAATGAACGACTGCAGCGAAGCGTGTAATGTACGGCGCCACGAGAATGTTTTTTTTTATGGACAACAGTTTCATGTAACATAGATAAATAAAAGTATGCAGATTACCGTAAAAAACCAATGTATAGCCGTACAAAAAAAAACGAAAAAGAAAAAAAGCAAGCAGTAACATACATTCGGAGATGAAGTTTCACGTTGGGATATGAAAATAATGAAATATTTTGATGAACAGGAACATAATGCATACTAAGCGATCAAGGGTAATCAAATCACACAGAACTGTATTTTATAACTGCCATATAAGTCCTAATTCAGTGTCGATAGTTCCAAAGTAAAATATCCATACATTGTGCGCATGGTGGTGACGATTAGTTTGGGCAGTATTCTGTTTTATGTCACACGCTAATGCTGCATTGTTAGGTGGTCGTAACGCCATTATTATCGTTTGATTAGCACAAGTGAAACATAACGTTGAAATTCTGTTGCATTCGTCATCAATCATTCGGCAATGCGTACTAATGGTTGCGTTAGTGGAGAACTAAAAACCAACGTCTAGAGTAAATATTATGTTCTGTGTTAATCTGTCTTAAATATTGATTGTCCGATCCGATCGAGAAATGATGACAGGATGAGCACACATATTGCAAATCTTATCGATGGTGTAAGGTATGTCTTATTTTTAAAAGAAAAAGATGAGGGGAACAAATAATTAGATAATATTACTACATGAACACATTAACGATATGCTTTAAGTTTCTAAAAAAAACCACGAGCGACAAGAGAACAGGAAGTCGCAGACATTGTAGAACTCTTAGTTTATTAGTAGAAGATTCGTTTTATATGTTTACTACATGTATTTTCGGTGATCAATAAACATTTATTCGGAGTAGTTAAATATAACATGCAGTCCAATGAGTAAAAGAAGTGTATTGATTTATTTATTTCCGATTAAAATGCTTTCCGATCTTCGTGCTGAGGATGACGGTTTAGCTGGAAGTTTATTAAACCCGCTGGTTTTTGTAAATATCGTCATCACTGCCACTTAACCGCTCTTAAGGTTTATTTTCACAAGATGCCTAGTTTCTATACATGTAGCCACTATTTTGTTGACAGGTTTGTTGATAGGTTTGTTGGGCAATTCATTATTATCCTGTTTTTTACTATTGACATTTTTTAAGTGTAATAAAAGCAAAAGGGTCGCTGTTGCTATGCACTCAATCTTAAAGAAAATTTCGTTAAAAGTTTAGCGAATCAGTAATGAAATGTGTTTGAATATTTAGTATTCTCTTGATTTGAATGTTTAGTGGGTATGATTAGCTAGTTCCAAGTTATCGGTTCTTTAGTTTTCTTGTAGGAGAGCTGTTTTTAGTGAAAGACCGGTAGACATGCGGAACATCCGCCGCGGTTCTGGAAGATATATATAAGATTTGTATAATAGGAAACGATAGAAATTAAAAAATTTTAAAACCAGCTTCTTAAAATTTGTGACAAATTGTACGAGCTTAAAACTTAAGGCATACCAAAAAATAACAATTCTTCAACTACCTCTATCATTCATTGAATCAGATATTGTGCTTCTCGGGAAATAAAATCGATTTAAAAAAATGATGACAAATGATGAATTCACGTTCCCAAATCCGAAAACAATCCTATCCCTAGAATTCCTTCGGCATGCATCGATCCGACATGGAACGTTTCTTTTTGTACAACCAACAGTGTTTTCTTCCAACACGAACACCACTGAATCACGGGACAAAACAAACCGATGCTGTCAAAGGTGTGTGCATATTGCTGACGTTTTCCATAAGCCTTCTCTCTTGTAACGATATTGTGTTTTCGTACACTGCGCTCGGAGTTTTAGTGATGTAGAGAAGTTAAGCTGATTTGGTGATCCCGTCCAGCTCTGTTTCATATGTGCAAGTTTCTTGAGTGCCAAAGCAGCATAAAGCGTTTCCAAACATTGTTTTTAAAATCGATACCCTTCCTGCTGGATGGATTGAGCGAAGAAACAATACATTTTGCTGGATCGATCCACCATATGATCAGAACAAATGATCAGATCTTGTTGCTCCGACGGCACTCCCATCCCTATTCGACAGGGTAAATATTAAACAAGTGAGGCGCGAGTGATGTGTGTGTGTATCGAATTTATATTGTAAGGTGATAAGATGTTTTCTCTTAAATGTTGTTATTATAATGTTTGTGAAATTGAAGCTTATTACTGAACACATTAAACGAAGTTTGTTGCAGCCGCATACCAAAGCCGTCCCGTGAAAGAAAGTCACGTAGTTTCAATGGAAAATAGAGAGCCGTTTTGCCATTCGACGTTTGCTCCAATATCAATTAAACTACATTCAGTGTTGGCTATGTGGCATTTTTACCTACGAAAAAGAACCCAAAATCGTTTTATGAAACTCACTCGTCTGCACCGTGAAGAAATTGGACAAGTTCGGGCACATTGAATCATCTCCAGACTTTCTCGTACATCATATCATATATGGTGCGACGTGCTTTGCGACGTTCCAACGTAAAAGGGCGCTGCGATATAACGCCTAGAAAATAGTGAAAGGCGCACCGGATGCGACAGAAAATTAGTATGTGTGAAATTATTGTACGGATCGCGCAGCAAGATGACAACGATGTCCCTTACCCCGCCCGCAAATAACCGCCTCGTATCCATCAAATTTCCATCGAGAGTTGAAGGATGGTTGGACGTTGTTGGTAAGCTGACAATAAAATTTGTTAACGGTATTTTGGTGTCCGTAGAATTTGCTTCGATATATATTATACATGTCGTACACATTTCGTTTTACCATTGACACAAATCAATTGTAGCAGGCATAGAAGTTATTGTTCGAAAATCTGACCACTGAACGTGTTTAATTCGCGTTTATAGTGCATAGAAGTATTTAAAACTATGCTTAGAGTAGTGCATACCATGTCGCAATTCAGTTTAACACCGGGGTATACAGTACAGTATAAGAGCCGCATTTTGAAGTTTGTTCACGTTCGCCGCTTTCATTCTTCAGGTGCTAATTACAGGCATTGCCATATGTGTGTAACGACAAAAAAAAACATAAGAAACTACAATACATGATAACTGCCTAAAAACAATGGTTTGGCAAAGAACAGCCGCACGTCTGCAAGCCATGCCATTCGAACCTTTGAATCGTTTTTCTCCCATTCGGGAATAACTAACGGAGCATTGGAAGTTTTTTTTCACAACTGTGCCACTCAGTTTTTGTGCAGGGGCGCACGAAAGAAAGGTGACCAACAAACATAATTGAAACTACCGTTGTGAGCGTTAAAACGCTCTAACTCGCAAAGTTTAGTAATAAGGGCGAGTTTCGATACGCGTTGTATTTTGAGAAATAGGTTTTCAAAAATGCGTTATTTATTGCTACATTTGCTTCTTGCTTAGTAGGCTGTGATCCAGAGAGTATCCAAGCTGTTTTAAGATACGACCCACTTATATGGTACGGTTTATTGGGGCGGAAAAAATGACCCATCACTTGAATGAAAACCCGTGGCCGTGGCTGTTTGTGTTCATCCGAAATTTGTGTGGTTTTGTTTCTGGTCGTCTTGTGCTTATAAAAATTTGCGAGTTTATTAACAGTGCAAACCAGCTGAACCGGGCATCACACATGATGGAGGTAATGAAAATCGTTTTCACTTCGAAATTATCTTTTGGCCTTTAATTTTTGCTGCGCTGTGCGATTGTTTTTACCCATTTTCTATTTCACCCGTTCCGTTGCGGTCGACCGTAACTTGTCTCAATTCAAAAATACTGTTTCCATGCATTGCTCACATTCCAGATATTGCGAAGGGTATAATGAGATTCGTTTTACCAAAATGTAGCAAAAATTTGTTGTGATTCCTTTCCTTATTTAATATATTGAAGAAGTGTTGATGATTTAATATATTGAAGAAGTGGGCACGCTGATGTGGGTGTTGAAACTACTACTATGCATAGTATCAAATCTTGCCGTCATTAACCTCGTAACTGTTAGGTTTCTTTTGCCTCCTCTGTTGAGGGGTAACTAATGAAATAATCTCTCAGGCAACTTGTACTGTTCAGTTAGCTTCAGGTTTAACCTACATCTTCTACACGCATTCGTGTATTCGAGAGCTTCATCGCGTAAGATAAACCAACCGATGACTTTGTCTCTTTTAAGCACCAAACCACCTCATCGCATTGTTCTCTCTTCTATTTGCTTTAAAAAAAAGGCATGCGTTGAATCAAGCCCGTTGAATTGACTCGTTGTTTGTGTTGGTGTCTTGATGTTGCTTTCTGGACATTGGTGGTCTCTGGTTCTCATGCGTTTTTTTTCTCTCCATTGTGTGAAAAAAGCAGGCACCAAGCCGTTACATCATATAATGGGCATGTAAGTCTCACTAATACTGTTTCATGTCCATTGTTTGATAATTTTTTCCAAATTTTAAAATAATTACACGACCCTAGGCTGGGTTAGTAAGTAGAATACAGCTGAATCCTGGAGTTGTGACGCGTGGTGCACTGGTGTCAACGTTGTTGGGTTTAACTTGATTTTGTAGTATTCATTTTCGGATTTACCTATCTTATCATTGTTTTTATTTATTTGCCGTATTTAAAGAATTATAGGAACCTTATTTGTTATAAAAAGCTAGATGCCAATGATCGTTATAACCACTCTTTTTAATAAATTAGTTATATTTAGCAATTATTCATGGTATCAATCCTGAATCTACTATTAATTTAATTTTTATTTTCCGCCTATCCCCAAAATACCAATAAAATCCCCAATTTGATCTTTGTTTCTTACGTTTAAACATATGATTTTCTGTAATGTTGTGTTATTCAACATTAAAATAAAAAATAATGAGTATTTGATTAATTGACAACTAGTTTTATTCGAAAAAATTTCATATAATTCCATCAATGTAAGTATTCAATCTGAAACATCCGTACATGGAAATGGACAGTTCATCTTTCGGTTGAAAATTTATCGAATTAGATAAATATATGTATTTTGTTTTGGGCTTCAATTTGCAACTTCTATTGAACCTAACTACACTGGAATGGTTTATAGTAAGACTTAACAATGTGTATGCCATACATTTCGTATGGGGAATCTAACATTGTTCGACTTCAAACTTCCATAAACTTCTATAACTGTTTCTGCTGCTTGGTAAATTTTTTAAATTTTTGAATAAAGGAGCAACAATTAGTCATTTTTCTACTTTCGAATTACCTAAAATAATTAATTTGCCCGTTTTGTTGATTTTTCTATTTTTTTATTATTAAAATCAAAATAAAACTAATTTTTACACTTTCGTTTTAAATTTATTATTTTGTTAGCGAGCGATTTATAATTTTGTTTGTTTCTAAAGTTGTGCAAATTTTTAAGCCGTTAAAGTTTGAGCCACCTATTATTAGCGTTTGTTGTTATGCTTGTGCCAATAATGATTTCGTGAATAGTTGACTCCAAATATTATGTGTTTATTTTATATCAAAATGTAGTGTCTTTCTTTGCAAATTAAACACGAAAATGTTAGTCATCTAACTAAAGAAATGTATGTGTTAAGTGCACCGACAGTGAAAGAAACTGTATATTAATTTCGTGATTTTTTCTCTCCTTCATTGCAGAAACAGAAAATGCATTGACCAACTTATTAAACGTTTATTGGCAATCACAATATTGTATCTTATTGCAAGACGAGCAAACACTAACCGCGTACGGCAAAGATGAGCTTACTGTAAGTAGCTGCAATACAAACTTTATATGTAAATTAATGTAGTTAGATAAGATTATTGTCACGGTACTGGTCAAATTAAGACTCATCATACATGAACAGTAATGAGCGCAAGGATCATAATCGTATTAATCGTTTGATACCTATTTAATTTTTTGTTTGGCTTAGCTTACAGCATCGCTGATGAATGATCTACCTCGGTTCCGTCTAACACCACGAGCTGTAAGGGCAACGTGGAAATCAACCCATCCAACGGTTATTGAAGAACAGGACGAAGAACCAGATCATTATGGTCATCGTACATTTCTTCGCGATACAGGTGAGCGGAAAAAACGTAACTTTAAGTTTCAAAACAAATTTTCACTCCGTTTAGTTGCCGTTTTAGTTTATTTTATGTTAATGTCAAATTGAACCAATCACTGCTATGACAATGATTCACTGCTATGTTGTATACTAGGCATGAAGCGATGACACTACTAGATACGCTCCATTATCGATGATCACATGTTTTTGCGCTCTGTGCTCCGCTTACGCAGACATATTCACTCTTCCACCCGTGCGACGCAAGCTTCCCACGTTCCCACATGAAACGGTTATTGTCGGTTTGTCTTTTCTGTGTCTGTGTTTGTCGGTTCGGTTTTGTGTGAATAAAGCATTCGCATCTCACACCAACGACAGTATCTTAAACGGCAAAGAGCGACCTTCTCACGAAATAATTGTAATGAGCAAATCTATCGTGGTAGTGAGGAACGTGACTGTGAACCGTGAAGAAGGTAGTTTGTGGAGGAAAACTCGTCGAACAAATGTTAGATATTTCTGCGTGAGTATATTCAGTAAAGGCGAAACACTTGTACATCTTATTCTTTATAATTTACCAGAGATTTTGTGCAAAAGTGGCATTTTTCTATCTTATACCCATCGTGGTGTTGCGTCAGTATTATCAAATTCGTACGCGCATGCTTGGTAGTTTTTGATTATTTTTCCGCTGGGTTAAACAGGGCCGCTAAACTTACCGAGATAAGTTAGTCAGCACGTTTCGCAGGGATTCACAAACGTCCTAAGATGCCGATTAAATTCAGCATATCCTTACAAAAATGCGATTGATTTCAATGACGTAGTTATTGTTTGTTTCAATGAATTGTGTTTTTATGTTTTATAGAAATACTGAAATACATAAACATTGAGGATTTTATTTATGCAGCTTTCATTAAATGTTCGGAAATAAATTTCAACGTCTGCATGCAATACTTTGTCTTGGCTAGTTTTTGTTTAATAATCAAATTGACTTTTGATTATTCAATGGTTGCTTTGGAGTAGTTAAGCTATCCGGGAAACTTGAGGTATTCAGCTATTTGCATTCATAAGGGTTTCGAAACCGGTATCCATTCTTTCGATTTATTATGTTTCGAAAGATAATGGAAAGGCTTGGCATGGTCTATACTTACTTGTGAGTTATGGCAATCGGCTGATCATTGTTAAACACCATCATCTTTCCTCCTTCTTCGGTAATTCAACGATAGATAGCTGTAAATATAGATACATAATTAGCGAGAGTAAAGTTCATTGATGTATTGCATTAATTCTACTAGATACGCAACTTTTAACAAACTCATTTCAATTTGAGACATGCTAAATTCTAATTCCTTCGGGCCTCTTAGTTTCTGTCAAATTGGATGTTTTAAATTGCGGTTTGTTTTGTTTTTCCGTACATTTTAAAATCATATAAATTTTGCTCTTAAAAGCATCATTAACATGTAAAAAAAATGTAAATAAAGTATATCGGCCTTGATGCCGATGTTGTTATGCCTCTGGCATTGTTATTCACGGTTGAACCTTCATGACTTCATGACTGACCAGTAGCCAAATTCTGCAACTAATTCAAAAGCCTCAAGGAAAATGCCAAAGTCTTTATAATGCACAAATACAAATATGAATCTGTTATATAGATGTAAATATATCCATCAACAAAAATAACTGTTCCGCCCAATTAATTGTTATTACAAGAATGAGTGGTTTTTATATGGCCAACGCAGCACCAGAGTCCAGTTTGATAAAAAAATTCCAAAATTATCTGATAGTATTTTCCATCGTGTAATAACCGCATTAGTGTTGATTGTAAAGTGTGTAGTAAACAAACATTCCCGTAATTTGTAAACAAAAACAAACCAGCAAACGTCAATTGATCTTCCAACATGGCTCCGCAACTGTCATACGGTTCCAGAGTGCGCCTGCCCAGCAAACTTAGCAATGCAGGAAACTAAACGTGGAAAAGCATATTCGTGGAAAAGCAACGTAATCTTCTGTTTTTTTAAAATAATGCGTGCACATTACAATCATTCCCCATTCTGGGTATTTCTAGTGCGAATTCCTTGATCCGTCCATTCCTTACAATGCATTTTTTTTCCAGACTACTATTGCGCATGCGACATGGTAGTGTGAGTGACAACATCGGCAGGGCTCGTGACGTAACGTGTTTCCCATGAGAGTTAAAATAAACAAACAGAAACAAAGCGCCAAATAAGTGCCCCGTAAAATGACAAAACGTGTATGCGAATGAAATGAGCATGTTTTTAAATAATTTGTAATACATTTATTTATCGTTTTTAGTATTACTTATGGTATGGTTTGCAGTTCCAGGCCTAGATCATATTACGCTCGTGGCGGAAGCCAACCCTGCAGATCTCTTTGTTACTGCGTACAGGCACGACTGCGTGAAAAATATGTCAGCGTAGCATAAACGAAAGCATACTTGTTGCTTTCCGTATGCTCAGTTCATTGCCTACATTAACGTACAATTTAAGTGCCTTTTAAATAATATAATGTTGCGAGTAACTAACTAACTAGTTGCTGTGTCAAATGTGTACAAAATCTAAAGCTTTGTGCGAAAATATTAGTA
>JXWZ01010649.1:0-27728 GCA_000956215.1 Anopheles farauti No. 4
TCCCTAACGTTATTTAATGCTTGCTTCTTGCCGACCAGGACGATCAGAAGCGACGGGCAGCAATCGTTAGGTTAATTACGATAGTGAGCGTGAAAATGATGGATAAAAAGCTCGACCATTCCCACCGGCGTGGCAGTGACACATAGCTGAGCCATGTGATGTGAAAGGTAGTTCAGAGTATTAGCGAAAGCACTGAACTCATCTTGTGTAACTTAATCGTTTGAGGCTAATTAGTGTAGGCTTTGGCGAAGAATCAGTTGGGGATTTTTGTTACTGTTAGTATTTCATTTAATAAACAAGTAAATGCATGTACGACACGAGTGTTTTTGTTGTCATTTTGTACTGTTTCTATTTTAATACTTTGTGTTACCAATCTCGACACAAACCGATATGTTTGCAGCTGATGCAATTACGTCTCTTTCCAATGTTTCTTTTTCCTTGTTGAACAACGAAATTGAGGAAAAGAGACGACGTTAGTGGAATGGGTTCAACTCCAACCTGGTCGGCACGAAACAGCAGAGCTTTTGAAAACGTAAACCGAACTACAGGCGCGTGCGCGTAGACACGTGATGGTTGCTCTGCTTGCGGATTGCGCAGAAACGCTGGCAGGAAATGTAACTGGCGTTAGTGGAGAAAGGTTTTTTTAGCTATTACACCAATCTTTCCACCGCTTCGTGTTCTTCGTTTTTTATGGCTTATTGTGCATAGCTTTTCTAGAAGCATCACGCACATCAAACTTCCCAAACTGGTTAAGACACTGTTTCACAGGCACACATGTTTTTGCAAACATGAAATAAACTAAATAGCCTGCGCTATTTATAATATTGCTGCAATCAAGTTGTTCTATTAGCGTTGGATGTTCATGCATTGCAATAAAATGAAGCTTGGCGGACAGATAGTTTGGCAGCATTATTTTTTTTAATCAATGAAGATTAATTATCTACGTTACCATTTCAACAGTGAACGATGAATTTGAAAGCAAACCTAGCAAATACAGTAAACAATTAGTTACAATGAAGCTATTTTTATAACAAATAATGCTTGTTTGGATATTGTTTAGTTTAAGCAACAATTATTTTTTTTGATAGACTGTTTAATGAAAACTATGTTTAAAACAATTTCTATTGTTCATTTCCTGTTCTTCCAGACGAGGTCTATCGTATCGTTTACGAGGAGGTGGACGAAAGCGATGTTAGCCTGTACACCTTTCCATCGTCGCAATCGTCTAGTCGAGACTACGAAGAGTACCGATTTCCACGTGCTGGTACACCAAATGCAAAATCCAAGCTGAAGCTAGTCCAGTTTCGACTTTCAGAAAACCTACGCATCACGGATATTTGCATCAAGGAGCTGCAGTGTCCGCTGACGTTTGCTTTCCCCTGGTTGGAGTACATCGTACGCGTCGGATGGACACCGGACTCGAAATAGTGAGTAGTGAAGGGATTGAACTCGGTAAAAATGAATGGGGCGAATGAATGAGTTTACATATTGGTGATACTCTGTTTTTGTTTTATGTACACTTTCCAGTGTGTGGGCACAGTTACTTGATCGACCGCAGCAGCGTCTCGAGCTGGTGCTACTGCCGGTTGATAATTTTTGCGAAATCTACAGCAGCTCTTCCTCCTCGCCAAACTGTGGTGTCGGTTCATCGACGGGTGGTTCCGGGGCAAATAATGCCACAACTTACGGTTCCTCACCTGGCCAGAATTCGCACCAGCAGCCCCTCGGTCATCATGCACATCCCCAACGTAAGTCATCATCAGGCTGGCGCTCACCGCTGGACAAAACCACTCGGCCCCTGCAGGTGATCTATTCGGAGATGTCCAGCAGCTGGGTCAATGTACACGACGTACTGCATTTTATTGAACTGACTGAACAAGAGGTGACGTTCCTTTGGGCGTCTGAAGAAACAGGCTTCCGCCATCTGTACTTGGTTACTTCTAGTCTTAACCCAAACGGTTGCAATGGCAGCAGCAGCAGTAACAGTAGCAGTAATAGTAGTAGTAATAGCAACAGTAATAGCAATAATCAAAGTAGCAATAGTGCAGGACATCGTCACGGCACAAACCTCCACAACCATCACAACAATACGCACGGACAGGGCGATGCAAATTCTCAAACAATCCCTGGCGGAGCGGATCACACGTTGCCGTCGTTGGCTGGGATCGGTAGTACGTTGATTGCGCGTATAGTTAGTAAGGTTGGACTTACCAGCGGCCAGTGGGAGGTTTTGGGGCGCAATGTTTGGTTCGATCAATTCCGCCGATTGGTGTACTTCATGGGACTGCGGGAGACGCCGCTCGAAAAGCATCTGTACGTGGTGAGCCTTGCACAACCGAACCACTTGCGATTGCTTACCATGCCCGGGTATTCGTTCACCGTCGAGTTTAACGATGTAAGTATTGTGGATAATCATGTTGATATTCAGCGTTGCTTTATCATTGACTGTATTTTTTTATCTCTCCAGGATTGTACACTGTTCTTGCAAACGTACTGCAATATCTACACGTTGCCATCGTGGGAATTGGTGAGAATAAGACACGAGAGGAACGGCGATAACACTATGCTGCCTCCATCCACCATTATCGACACCCTGAAGCTGATCTCAGTGGGCTATCTGGCCGAGGGCGGGCCCTCGGAAAATACTCAGTACAATCCCTCCATTCACAGTCCGCGGATCTCGACCGGGGACGTATTATATGCGATGGTGTTCAAGCCGCACAACTTTATGCTCGGCGTAAAGTACCCGACCGTACTGAATGTGTACGGTGGACCGGAGGTGCAAACGGTTAGCAATACGTTTAAGGTGAGTGTTTTTGTTGTATTATTGAAACATAACTCGACTCTTTTCGAAACATGTGAGTGAGTTATTTTATCTTTTCGTTAACTTTCCTGCCCCTTGACAAATACTGCCATGCAACACAACTCTAGTTGAACAGTTTCTGTATTGAAAAGAATTTAGCATAGAGTGGAATATTGACAAAAATATTCGAATTGCGTAAAGAGTTGACCTCGTAAAAGAAATTAAATTCGACTCATGCAATGGATTGAAAACTCTAATGAAATCTCTCTCTTTTTTGTTGGTACAGGGAATGCGCCAGTTGCGAATGCATATGCTCGCCTCGCAGGGTTACTGTGTCATTTGTGTGGATTCCCGTGGCTCCAGACACAGAGGTGTCGAATTTGAGTCATATATCCGGTGCCGAATGGGTACGGTCGAACTGTCGGATCAGGTCGAGGTGCTACGCATACTAGCCGACCAGCTCGGCTATATTGACATGGACCGAGTGGCAATCCACGGTTGGTCTTATGGTAAGTCCGGTTATTTATGAAAAAAATTAGGAGCATATGTTTCTGAACTGTACACACTTCGTTCTACAGGTGGTTATTTAAGCCTAATGGGACTAGTGCAATATCCCGAAATATTCAAAGTGTCAATCGCTGGTGCGCCGGTAACGAGCTGGGAGTATTACGACACAGGATACACCGAACGCTACATGGACCTGCCGGACAGTAATCGTGCTGGGTATGCGGCAGGTTCGGTGCTCAACTACATCCAGAAGTTTCCTGACGAGTAAGTCTACGGTTCGGTTCTACGGTTCCCAGTATATTTATGAGCCTTGTTTGCTTCTCTTTTTACCTGTAGGGATAATCGATTGCTCATAATCCACGGACTGATCGATGAGAATGTGCATTTCTACCACACATCGCAGCTGGTCAATAGGCTCGTCCGGGCGAACAAACCTTACCAGCTGCAGGTATACCCGAACGAGCGTCATTCGTTGCGTAATCTGGAAGCGAGCAAACACTACGAGACGAAGCTGCTCTCCTTCTTGCAGAATCATCTTTGAACCAAGGCGACGGCCAAAGCGAAGGCCACAACGGCTGGCAGTGGCAGTGGCCGTCGTCTGCTTGGCACCGGCTCGGAAAAGAGCTCGATCTGCTGGAGACGACTGCGGCATGGTACACGCCGTTTGTTCTTCCGATGCCATCGTAATCAACGTCAGCTAGTCGGCTTTCGTCCACCGGGGTCATTGCCCGGTTCCATATCGATAGAATCGATTCCGACGTCCTGCTCGCTACGCTCTTCGCTGCTGAGTCTGGTGCGGAAGTTGCGCTTATTCCGTATTCGCACATTTTTTGATCGAAGCTAGGAACGTTCTAGTACTTTTTACTTACTGCCACGTGGGTTTGAGGAAACTCGTTTAATAGCACCGAACATGTTTTCCATCGAAATGTACGTGATGATAAAAAGCTTTTGCTAGTTCGTTCAGCCAGAACCTTCACTGTGTGCAAGCTCAAGAGAAATTATTTATACGATGCCGAAGGCGATATTAACTTGCATATAGCTTTTAAACATTTAAACGCGGAAAATCGACTTCACTTTCCCGTTTCACCTGTAAACTGATAAACTGCCCTTTGCTCGCCTCCTGATGCTAGGCGGACGTTGTTGTTGGTTTGTACTTTTAGCTTTAATTTCTGTTCTGTGTGTTGAAGGCGGAGAATGTGCTCGAAGGAGCGGTTTCGTTGTTTCGCTGTGTCAGGGTGAATAATAGTGTAATAGTGTTTTAGCTTAGGTTGTCTGATTGTAAAAGTTAAAAGTGTTAGGTTTGTACATGTGATTTTTACCTGTTTTACCCGACCCCGTTGACGTATGTTTTATTTGAAGGAAGGCAGGGTTTCACGAACACACTCACATACATATGTTTTTTCCCCTCATATTCGATGCTTGCCTGTGCGGAAGGCTGTCGTTGTTGGACAACACTAAATTTCACTACAACTATCATCACATTTTAGTCATTTACAAAACGTAAACTGTTTCTGTTACGATTGCGCTGATAACCGGAGCTTTGGTTCGTTGTGTTGTTACATTTTGTATGTGGATAAAATATAGATGAAAAATAATGATATATTTTTTCAAATAGAATAAAAGTCGGTTGTGTACAACGGGCGCTGTATGGTCGCGGCTCTGCACCCTTTCATAGGCGGCCCGTTACTGCTTGGTGCTATCGATCGGAAATCCGTATTTAGAAAATCAAGGATCCTCTCAACGTAATTCACCTTACTGTCTACGTAATCGAATGTGGTTAAAGGTGTTGGCCGATTACAATTAATCACACCAGTGTTTGACGCTTTCACCGTAAACATAAACCCTACCGTTGCACAAACAGCTCGTCGCCTATACCGGATTTTACTGTTCGGAACAACCAAAAGGATGAGCAGTGTGCATAATTAAATACTGAAGCTGTTGTGCAAACAATCTAATAAAAACAAAACAAATATTTATTGCAAAGTAAATGTTAACAGTACTACCGGAAAGAAAAAGCGGGAATTTATCATAAAGTAATCATTTATTGACATTAATATACTTGCGTTATAAAAACAAAACTAGTAAAACGAATTTCCAGGTTCTCTGCACGGAGAACTGAACTGTACTGAACGAAGAACTCTGTCTATCGTTCGCAAACGATGGGATGTGTTTACGATAAATCTTATGATTTCGACCTCAGAGTTCTAGAGGAATCTCAATACTATAATCGATACGATTCTTGTTTATTATTCTTTATTATTTATAATTGTTTGCTTTAAGGGCTGTGAGAATAATCGCGTCAAAAGAGGGGAGTCGGAGTGGAAAACTATAACGACACTTCAAGACAGCCAAGCTTAAGATGATGAGGCTGAACCAAGTGAAAATGAACATTTATTTTAGTAGCTGAGGAATCCATAGAAATATCAAAGACAACAGTTGCAAATTCGGTTTCGTTGGATTTATTTCTTAACAAAAAACTAACGTGTAATGTAATGTCGTAATGTATAAAAAAGCTTACAAGTGAAGTCCAAAGAAAGTGCAGGACAAATCAATCATCCAAATCACTTGGCGTTGTCTTTCACTGCTACGTGAACTAACGCGACTGGGGTTTAACTGATGGTGTATGTCTTCTTTTGCTTTTGGTCCGGTAGCTTGAATTTACTTTGTTACACGACGGTTTCGGCCATCATCTCATCTTCATTGGCATTTAATAAATAATTCACGAGAATCATAATCATCCTCCCTCCCACTCGGAAGGTTTTACAAAGAACAAAATCTGGAAAATTCAAGCATGTGCAGAACTACTCCGGCTGACGGTAGACACCGTTGAACAGGACAGACCGGGTACCGTAGTCGTAGATAATAAAAACGAACGGATGATTGCAGTGGAACATGGCCGGATCGGCCGGGCGGGACGATCGGAACGAAAAGGCGACCGTTGCCGACGCCGCCACGGAACCCTCCTCGTTTACTTCGATCTTCGATTTCTGCACAACCTCATCGAACCCGATCGGATCGCGTCCATCGGTGAAGCTATCGAAATTGGCCGCACTATCGAATAGCTGACCCATACCCAGCCGCTCCAAAACTGGCTTCATCTCGACCGTCTTCTCGATGCTGAACTTTGGTAGCTTAACGTCCACTTTGCGCGAGATACCGTCGTTTACGACCTCTTGCAGGATGTCTGTTTCCGCGGCCAGACGGCCGAGTAGTTTCGTCAGTGCATTCGGTTCCGTCGGTGGTAGGAAGATGAACATCGACACCTGATTGTCGTCGTTGCTACGCTCGCTGTCGTCCTCGCCGGTAGTGTACGGAAGTTCCAGGATGTGACAACCGAGCTTTTCGTTGGCAGCTATGTGCAAAAGAAGGTAAGTGTTATTTTAACGAGCCTAATGTATAATGAGTGCGTCAAACGATGCCTACCATGACTGAACGTTCCCTCGACGTGCATCATTTCGACAAACATCTGACGATCAGCGGAGACGTAGAACACTTCCCGGTTTGTTTCACCCGCCTTGAACTTCGTCTGCCATGTACCCTGAAAATGGACGGAAGTTAATTGTACCGCGCCAGGACGTTTACGGCATCCATGTCCACACTTACCTTGAAGTAGGCCGCATTAGCAATCGCAAGCTTGGTGTTGCGCGTGATCGCACCCGGAACCAGCAGATCCTTAATCTGTCCACGGGTAGCGTTCTCCACCCAGCGGTTGATGTACATTCGCTGCTCCTCGGGTCGTGTCTCATAGTCGAGCAGTTCGATAGTGTCGGTGAACTTCTCCTGCATACAGGTCGAGACAGGAATCTGGCGGCCGAAGAACAACTTGTCGACCGAGCTGAAACCGACGGCGTTGCTTTCACTGAAACGTCCCTGCAAGGCTCTGCGCGCCGTTCCGTATGCCTCGTACACGGTCGTCTTACTGTCCGTCCACTGCAGATTGAGCCCGGTACGGAGTAGCTTCTCCGTCGAGTCCCGAGCACCGAAGTACATCATCAGCAGCACATTGTACAAACTGTAGGGCGAGAAGAACAGGTTCTCGTTCGGTGTGGCCGTGTTGATGGCATCGAGCAGCTGGAGCGTGAAGATCGATTCACCCTTGTACAGGCGGGTTCGTGATTGCTCTGGGTCCGACTTTTCTGTGACCTTTTTTTCATCACCCTGTGAACACTGGCCGGCGGCAGGATGGGAAGCGAAAATGGTAACCAACGCCAAAAGAACCAACAGCGCGGCGGAAGTTGCGCCTAGTGATGGACTCGAGAGTTTCATCGTCGTCTAATTCCTGCTCTGTAGCGAAAGAAAGGAACATACGAGTTTTAGTTAATGATAACGTTATTAAATCAAAACAAAATCTTGCGGAATTGAAAAAAAAACAAAGAAAGCACTACTTTTTACCAACTTGATATACATCCGGATGTAACAACTCAAAGGCGTAAAACCCCCGAAGGTTGTCGTTGACGTTGAAATCCTTCAATGACGGAAGAATCTTCAACAGGTCTTCGAGTCTGCACCAAAGAACCTATGCTGTTTTCTTTTGCGATGCCTACGACGCCCCAAAATGCCATTATTGTATGATTCACGGTCATGGTCAAGCTGTACGTATAAGGCGTTATACTTGCCCCTAGATGGATTGATTAAACAGGGAGTACCAGTACCCGGGCAGATGTTGATGTTTGTTGGTGTATGTTTGCAACACCACTTTTACTCGTTTATGATCGTTTGAATGCTTCGCGAAGGGCCATATGTGGTACATAGAAACTTAAAGTTTCAATGTATTGAACATGTTGGTAAATTGTGTAAAAATATCCCCGATTACTTTGCCTTGATTCATGTCAAGAGGTTATCGCTTAGTTTAATAAAAACACCTTGGTTATGGTTCTATTCGCATCTCACATGACGGAATTCTCAAAAATGCATAATGAGTATTTTGAGAGGTAAGATTAATAGGTATGTTTACATAATGGTTTCATCATAATTGTGGACTAGTACACTGTGTGCGATTATCAAAGCAAGGCGTATATACAATTCTATTTCTACCGTATCTCATCGAAACGTTACAGATAATATTCTCCTACGATGCTTTTTGTTGAATACAAGTTTTCAGTGGTAAAAGCCATTAAATCCAACAGGAAGTTTACCTATTGGTTGCTAGTAGCAACAGATAAGAAGGTCGGCAAGAAAGGTTTTCACCCTGGACGTTCATGTCGGTCCATGTATGTTTGCTCTTATGTACTGTAACGTTGATGTACTTTCAACGCACGAGTGCATTGTATACAGTTAAGGTCAATTTTTGTTTGACAGAAAATATTGCCTCAGTGTCGTTCACAGTCTACAGTTCAGTTTTGAAGGACAGTCTGTAAGATCAAATGAAACACAATCGTGGTGGTGTAATAAAAAAAAGGTACGAATCAAACGTATAAACGGTGTCGATCGCTTCAGGCAGATGAAGTTGTAAAAAAGCTGTTATGAATTTAAATTTATTTGTAGATATGTTAAAGGGCACCTCATTTATACCCGCACGCTAAGTATATCCAAACAAAAATGCGGCAACAGCGATCTAGGTGTAATGAATGGTGACAAAAAGGGCATTTTTTTAACAGGCTTTCATTTTTCAAACAAAATTTTCACAGAAACACCATCATTAGCGTAACGATATGGCAATTTAATTTCGGTGTCTGAATTGCCATTAACCGGTTCCATTATATTCGACTCACGGGTGTTTGAATATTAAAATACTTTAAAGTATTGTAAACTTGTTTTCACCTCATATCAATCACTTAAGCTGTATTATAAAGCCTTTAAGTTCAACGACTTGCGTCTTTGTGCGTTGTAAAAAGCATGAGAAGGAAATTTGAGTGCAAACAATGCTCCACATTGGTTGCATAAAATGTAAACAATTCGAGTATTGCCAAAAAAACTACATATTCACTTTGCTGGTAAATGAAAGAAGAAGCAAAGAATTGAACATATGAATTTCAAACTTTTTTTTAGCTGAATAGCGACGTTGGCTGTTAGTTCGCTATGCCTCTAAGTAAACAGAAACTTAATACAGCGTGAGTAAAAAAGTTAAATGTACCGTTGTATTGTTTTTTTTTGTTTCCCAGCCCCGAACAACGACTTTTCCAGCCGGCAATCTCCTGCACGAATTGCACCGTTTGCTGTTATAACATGCTGTACAAGTGGAATTTCGCGCGTATTTAACGCGGATGTTGTAGCATATGTTAAGTGTTGGCAGCGTGCTGTCAGTAGACACGCGTCGAGTGGAATTTGTACCCAGCAAATAAGGGTTTTTATTTTGTTAAGTATGCTGGAATTTCGACAAACTTTCAAATTCTATTGGGCTCTCTGTGCATTTCTCCCAGGAACTGTAACGTTTTTTTGTGTATTGTTGCAAATTTTTCTTGTTCACATCCGTCTCGAAACGCGACATCCGCGTGCATTTCGCCGGTTTCTTTTGAGCGCTTGCATCGAAATTTCCCAACTTTCCCAACGCGGTCGCAACACTATTGCAAAATGACCCTCGCACACCGGCGGTGAGAGTTGTGCCCCGGGGTTATGAGTCACTGAGTATGGAGACACGCCACCACTTTCGTGTCACGATCATGTGGGTGGATTGTAGTTATTTTTTGTCGCAATATATTGGGAACAATGCATGCGACGGAACTATAACGAAACGGCTTGTTTATTTTCAATCGTGTATAGTTGTTTATTTGGCGCCGTAGGTAATTTGAATATCAAGTCCTTGAAATAAATGCAAATTTTTACAAACTCATTCACTTTGCAGAGGCGGGAAGAAGCTATCGGTAGTAAAACAAACCTGTTGTTTACGTCATGCTTTTGTATTTTTTTCTCGAAGAAATGATCACAAATGTACTTTTTTTTAGTAATACAAAGTTGGTATTTGGTTTTGTTATAGATGTTTAGCAGCTTCTATATAACAGATTTTCTGTTAGAAACTGTAAGAAAACAAACTACTAACAACTAGTAACTCGTTTTCGGCAAGTCACATGATAATATTCAACAATTCTGATACTGATAGTTTATGAAATAACCAGCAGAAAAAGATCTGAACGATAATTTTATGCGAGTTTTGTTTTCTTTTGTACAAACCAGTTTTGTTTTGTACCAATCAATACTTGAAAAGATGTAGGAAAGGAGTATCAGGTCAATATTACTTTTGAAATAAAAAAAATTCCAACTAGTTGTGGGAGAAAGCAATTTTCATCAAATAAAATACTTCACATAAATAGAAAGAAAAGTTAACAAAAAAGAGCTCTATAACACATTAGCTACAGTAAATGTGTATGTAATCTATTAAACAGATAGCCATAAAAGGTATAGCCTATAACAGCAGGAAAGAAGTAGGGATGTCGGTATATTTACATCATTTTCATCTAGCAAAAGTTACGTTCATAGTCACTATTTCATCAACATGGAGTTTTTAAATTAACTTGGCTGTAAATTTCATGAAATGCATAATATGGTTCTTGGTATCATTTTCACATGAATGGTACATTCCAAAAGGAACCACTAATTGTCAACGCGATAAGTTTGTCGCCCACTGTAATCTGAAATGCAAACGATCCATGCATGGTCTAAAGAGACCTCGATAAAGCAGACAAGGCAACTTAAACATGGCCAAAGCACTGAAACGCTCCAGCAAACAGTCAGCCAGTTGACTCATGCGGCGTCTCGCGCATGGCCCCAAATTGTGTATCGTGTCTCTGCCACCTACACGCACAGTATCACACGCTCACATGTGTGCAGCGCTGCTGGCATCAGTGCAACGGGTCGTCCGCGTTTGCATGCACGTTACGACAACCGGTGGCGGACATTGGGTCATCCGCGAGACTCACTGCGGCACTGGACGCCATTATGTAACGTTCCCGTGCGGGCATATTGGGCCTTCCCGCGGCACACATACAAAACACCCTGCACAGTGTGGGACGAAGACGAGCGTTACAGTGATTGTGGAGGTTCCTCCTTCACGTTCGTTATTACTTAACCCGCGACGGGTTGGGGGAGACAGAGGAAAGCCCACACGGACCGGATCCGTCACGATGGCGGTGGTGGCCTCGAGTGAGAGTGAGTGTGTACACGGCTTTCGTTCGGTGCGTCACCTCCACGATCATCGCACGCTCGATGCGCGATCAATTTCTCCCTCACCAACACGCACACCGTAGTTGGAAGTAGTTGGAACTGTGCGATAACGTCTTCACCGTAGTCTTTTTTCACTTTCAATTTCTCTGCACAAAACACACACACACACACACACACACGTAGAAAGAAAACAAGAAAATGCTAGTTACGGAAGCTGGTTACGTTGGGTACGCTCCTTCCGGCTGTGCGAGCTTCCGATTCGTGTGCAATCGCGTTCAATCGATCAAACTATACAGACAAAGCAAGATGGAGGTTCACCGGCTCGGCTTGGTAGGTTGTGTTTTTTTGCTGTTGTTGCTTCCATTCCGACCATTTTATATCCGGTTGCACAGTACATTCACAAAGGAGGCATGTTCCTTTATTCAAACGGCTGCACGCATTGCTTCTCCAGAGTGGATTAGCTCAAGACACATAAATTGTTACAATCGATAACGATCACACTGATGATACTGGTAAATACCAGGCCGAGGCCCTATTTCCAATGCAAACAGCATTACCATGGGCGTAGAAACAGGTGAAATCAAGCGACTATTAACATTCTGCGACGCAAAACGCTTAACTTCAATTTTGTGGCACCCATGACGTACCGTAAGCCTGTGGCAGCAAAACCTCTAGTACTAACCTTTGGCACACGATGCAGTAAGTTATGGTACGATCCGCACTAAACAAAATCACCTTCACTAACTTCACTCTATTCACGTCTGTTAGCACACCTCTACCTTAGGAGTTCCAATGAGCCGTAATCTCGTAATCGGAGAGCCGCTCCGTCGTTGCGTCCGACGCGGTTTATGTTTGCGGCGAAACTGAAATGTGTGCGTTAGCATCGGGCTGCTTATGACTACGATCTGCTTGCTGACTCCACGCGAGCGCCACAACGAACGCTGTGGATTTCCCATCGTACCGTGCTGCAGAGTTAAAAACTGTTTGCTATTGGTTGCTGTAACTGGAATCAGTTCACAGCTCCAAGGTATCAAATGGATGAACTTGTTTTTTTGTTTTTCCTCAATACTATTGCACATAGGTCATGCACATCACAAAGGTCATGTAGGTAAAGTTGGAAATAGTTTGCGATTACTTAAGGTACGGGCTTAATCCAATCAAACGCGCTGGTGTTGGTTTCATGTGAACTCCGCCTGGACCAATGCACCTCATGCTCTCGGTCGACGATCAGATTTAAAGCAAATCATCCCACAATCTTCACGTCGTTACGATTGCGTTACTCATCATTCATTCGCAAGGACCACAGTAAGAGCTGTCTATGACATTCTATTGTATTGTGCACATCGAACAAAGGATATCGTGGCTTGACGTCTATGTGGGTAAAAATACACAAAAAATAACTCTTTGCTTTATCATTTGATACGAAACAGGAAGTACGACTCAAGGCTTTCGAAGTCAGTGACACCAACATCCTACTGGAATCCCCATCGGCTCAGGTCCGGGGACACGTCAGAATTACTTATTCCGCCGCTATAACTCGTACGCCCCGAAATCAAGCGTGTGATACAGTGAAAAAGGTGGGTTCCCTTTTTTGGGACATGGGTCACATTTGGATATTCAATGCATACAAAAAATTTGCTAGTCTGAGAAAATGACTGATGCGACACCGGCAAAGGCATTCCGGTTGATTTGCGGCCAAATGTGAACGATCTGCTATGGTACGGATTCGACCGTGACCACGGTGCGCAATATTGGTAAAGGTGAACCGGTGTGCAGAAAGCGAACAGCAGAAAACCGCCACCGATCTAGGTTGCCAGCGTGAAGTGTGTATCCGTGGGGTGAATTATGATTATTGTGCTTAAGCCACTAGACTGTGGGTGTGAACTGGCAAGGGGTGATGAAGGAGAGTGTGCGATTGTTTGTAAGTTAGCACAGAAATTTGGTTCCAAGTTCTCGGATTATCACGCAACTTATAACAAAAGTGTAACATTTTTGTCTATAATTACTTATGGTTTTAAGTTTTTACTGTATGTAAAGATATGATCGGTGAGCAACTTTTCTTCGAAAACGGCTCGAAAGCTCTCGATAAAATCAGTGACTTTCGGTGCGAAGAGAGTTTGGAGCAAGACCTTAAAGATGGCAATGAGCACCGTGATAAATTGGAAATTGTTGCCCTTTTTTCGTTGTCGTACGATCTTTGGAGCGGAAACCGTTCCGTTTCCCGCGACAGAAACCATTTAATATAATCGGAGAAAAATACAAGAGCGATAACACGCTTCAAGAGGAGTGCTTATATACCCGATTTTTGTACTACATTTAGTCTTGTTGCGGAAGGGATCAATCGAGATTATTCTTCGAGTACAGGTGATGGACTCTTGAAAGCAATTGATCAATTGCATTGAATGATCATTCCAGTTATTATCGATACACCGATCAGCAATAGATTGATCTCGCAGCTTTGGTTATGCGAAACGCCTGGAATATACAGCTTGTTAGATGCTTTGATGACGTACGTAAATTGCAACCGGCCGCATTTGTTGTCCAACCGGCTCCATAGTGTCGCTTTTAGAACCAGCAACTGCTTATGACAGTACGGACCATTACGACGAGGGTTACCGATGCCCTAATGCATATCGCCGGTAGTAATTAGGAACTGGGAATTTCCCCCGGTTCGTTTGGTTGTGCGAGAAGACCTTAGCGTGTTTGTGCTAGTGAAGCTGTGCAACTGCATAAATATTTACGCCGTTTAACGTTCGTCTCTCGCAGGTTGATCATTCTGCCTTCGGCTGTCAAAGCTAATTGATTGTTCGAGCAGAGGTTTTCCCAAAATCGATCTGGGCAAAGAAACACGGTTCCGGAAGGTTAATAAACGTACATTTTGTTCGGTGGTTCGGTCAATCTTTACATGGCGAAATGAAGTTTATCGTTGTCGATACATGAGGAAGACTTAAACTACGCCGTAGCGCCGTGATGATTTATCTTTTCTCGTTGCTTAAGTCAGTTCATGAATCACATTTCTCTGTCACCATTTTACGACACATTGACAAACAATGCAATCAACTGTCGTGTGACAAATTCTTTGTACGGCATGTTCAAGATTTTGTTATGTTGTTTTTTCGTCAGCCCGCTCATTTGAACTGTTGCCATTTGTTTAAAACAACATCATAGTATTGCCATGCACAATGTTGCGGCCAAAACTGTAGATAGGAGTGGATTTCACTAGCTTACTTTACGGTTTGTAGTAAAATTACGACAGTTAAAGATTAACATACGCGCATACTTCTATTACTACCGAACCGGAAACCGATCACCGCTAGCAGATTTTCACGGCACACCGCCAGCTGTTTTCTGTTTCCGTTGCTATACCTGCGAGGATTTCCCGCTTTCCACGTTGTCTAGCGTAGCGTTTCTCGCGATGTTCTCAAAAGCTTCCCCAATGGAAAATACTCATCCGATGTCGGCGCACTGATTGATGAGAAAGAAAAAATGAAAATCAAGCATTACAACTAAACAATACTTACGCTCTGGGGCCTGGGCCGCCCGGCGGAAATGGATTATTGTTTGATGATTTCAAGGTATAATAATAGCAGGCAACTGTGTGTGAGGGATGCTGAAAGCGAACGGTCTCGGCGCAATGATCGTTTACGTTATAGTTGAGGTTGATCATGAAACAAGAAAACACATTTCGAGGCTGATTTTAATGAAACGTACTCATTGTACAGGGAATTCACTGTTAATGTTGCATGTCGCTTATGAGAACGAGTATTTATAACGAAAAATTAAGTGAAAGAATGATTACTATAACATAAAACACTTGTTTTATTTTTACTTTAATGCAGTTTCAATCCATGGACTCTTAGTTGAGGCTACAGTGAAATAACATTAGTGTGATATAATAACTGCAGCTTTTTTATATTCGTGTGTGGTGAAATGTACTAGTGTCTTTATTTCATTCGTGAAATGTGTAACTAATATGTACAAGTATGCTTCTTTTGTAAATTCCTGCTTATGAAACAGCTGTCTCGATTTAATTGTTTTGTGCATCCTAAATCAATTTAATTTTCTTAGACAATGTATTGAAATTTGTATTTTATATTCAAATTTTCATTACAATCCACCGTCTATATGGACGAAACGATTAAAGTTCAAATGTGATAAAAACACAAAAAATAGTTAACGTTCATAATTATATTCGTGATAATTTAATGATACATCCGTGATGATAGCCAGAAATAATGGTAGTTCTAAATTGAAAATATGGAATGTGTTTAAAACTTCATCCCTCAGTGTGCATGGAACTCTACAACGGTAGTAGCAGTTCACGAAGGAAAACTACAAGCAAAATATAAAGCACAGTGACTGCCGCACCATTTGTGTTTTTCATCATGTTTTGAATGTTTAAATTTTTTAAATGAAACTGATTTCTTACTAATATGTCCTAGCGCTCCGTAAGCATTACATAGTGGTTCCCTTCCTGGACACTACACAGAGTAAAACAAATTCAAAGTGAAAGTATGCTTCATGTAGCATAAGGAATGATTGTCGTTGTTTTGCTCTGTTTTTGTTTCGCTTCATTTCGTAAGCAGCCATATCAGACTTCTGCTGCTTTTTAGTACTGACAGATAGGAATTGATCTCTTCCATTCTACACGATGTCTACTCGAACCGCATTCAGAGACTTAAGTTAGTTTTAGCTGTTTGATTATTATATTCTTATAGATATTGACCTTTACATTGCAATTACTGATCGGGGTTGTGATCGCTAACATTTCTGTACGTTCAACAGTTTTGTGCTGCAGTCCGGTACCTTATCAGACATGTGTAAACAATTCAAAAGAGATTTTACTATTATTTATTGTTATGAAAGGGACATGTGGCATATGAAAGTAAGAGAATAGGATGGAGTATTATCTGGAGCATAATGTGATTATTTTTATGTGAATTTCATGTAAATTTCGTTTCCGGTTGTTTACCTTACATTTAACGCTAACGCCACCTAGTGGTACTAGTCAAATAGACATAACTAAAATTCTAGGTTGGCTGCCAAACGAAAGCGATCTAATCTGTCAAAATCAGCGTAGCTGGGTTTCGTGCTAAAATTTATATAGCGATGCGACCCCGGGCTCACAGAACTGCGTACGTTCCGTGTAAAAAGTGAAAATGCTGTGAAAAGTGATACTACCGAGCACCGAAACTATCATCAAATGGCTACGCAGAAACCAGGTGAATGGGCCAACTCATTGTTGGCCCGTTTTGAGGAGCAGGTACGTAGGAAAATACAAATTGCGTCAACCAGCTTTCCATTGAAGTTCACAGGCCTGGGCATCGCCCCATTTGGGGCTACTGCTGGAGCTCTCGTGCTTGTGGGCTGCAGACGATCTGTGGAGGGGAAGAAACCGAAGAGAAGTTGTCATTAGCGGGAAGGTTTGGGAAGATGCAGAAAAATCGATAAAATCTGTCCGTATATGTGGCATGTGCGCATGCCGTTAAATGGCAGGGCAAGCGCTCAACACATGTTTGTGAATGAATTTTGTGTTGGCAGTGCGCCAGGAAGGGTGCCAAAGGATGGTGGCTATGAGAATGATTAGAAGAAAAGGCAGGGGTCGGTTTGTTTTTGTTTTTGTCCGCCGTTCGATGGCACTGTTGTAGTGCTTTGCTGGGATTAGCATTTCCCCATCGAGCAGCGCGTGAGGGGAAGTAGCCGGTTATAAACATATTTTCAGGAGAGTGTTGTGTTCAAAATGAGGAGAAAAAGTAGGGGTTTGTTTATGTTTACATGACACGCGAATGAAGCTGATGGGGGGTGAATTTCGTTCGCGCGGCGGTAAGGATTTGAAGCAACAGTTGCAAGGCAAATAAACTATAAGCCATCTGTCACATTGGTATGAATGAAATTGGATGGCCCCAAAACGCGCGCATATGATATAAGTTGATTGATACTTTGCGGAAATACAATGAATGAAACCTTAACAGTTGCCAAATTAAATGTTCAAAATTAAAACCCATAATGAGTAATATTCGTGAATGATGGAGTATGGTACATATTTCACGTATCTACGTAATCATTCTTCTATTGCGTTATTCCTTTGCGCACAGCTTCCCTATCGTACAGGCCCACATGGAACGCAGGCACGGCTTAGCATTGATGAAACAATGAACTGTTTGATACAAATATCGCGCTACCGCTTTTCACTGGTGATCTCCGGACTGACGAAGATGCTTCAGCGTGTCAACGAAATTGTGAGTATTGATCCATTCGGGCCGCAGAAATGTTCGTAGGCACTGCTTGGAACCTGAGCCTAGTTTATTATCTTACAGTTTCAACCGCCTGCCTGCCGCGGTCATGAACCGGAACGATGCTGCTACGATTCTCTTATCATCATACTAGAAACGCTCGAGCGTTGTCTATCCGGCCAGTCGAAGGATACGGCACGCTTCGAGGAAGCTATGAACGTGAAGCTCCTGTTGAGAGAAATCTGTCAGTTTATCGGTAGGTAAATGGTGTGAAAGCATAAAGCTTGCAATGTTTCTGAAATTTTTCTCGATTTGTCTCTATTTTAAAGATATTCAAAATGAAAATAATCAAAATGCCACATCCTTGAAGGCGCTCGCATCGAAAGTGCTGTTTGCGCTGTCCCAAAACCACTTCGGTGCGGTGTTTAATCGCATCTCGGCGCGGCTGCAGGAGCTGAGCACTTGTGCCGAGGAAAATCCAGACTACAGCGACATCGAGCTAATTCAACACATCGACCTGGATGTACACCGGCTGACAAAACTGTTGACAGAAACGATCCAGAAGTTTAAGTCGTTGAAAAAATCAGCACATATGATTTTACTCAGCTCGCTCGAGAAAGCGCTTTGGAACTGGATCGAATTCCACCCGAAAGAATTTGAGGACTTGCAGCGTAACCCGAACGACGAGCTTAGCAAATGCTGCGAAACGTTCTTCGATATTCTGGATTCTTACTCGGAGAACAAGAAAGCCCGAGCCGCCGTCTGGCCGCTGCAAATAATGCTACTAGTTCTTAGCCCGAAAGTGCTGGAGGAGATTGTGAATGCTGACTCGGGGGCACCTTGCTCACCGCGGCACCTGAAAAAGAAACATTTCATGGAGGGAATTAAGAAAGGGCTCGGAGCGCACGCTTCTTCGAAGCAGTCGACTGAATCGGCAGCCATCGCGTGTGTAAAGCTGTGCAAAGCGTCGACATACATCAACATCAATGATTCGAACAACGTCACGTTCCAGTTGGTGCAGAGTGTTATAAACGATCTGAAAGCGCTTCTGTTCAATCCCGCCAAACCGTTTTCGCGCGGGCAGGGTTTCAACTTCCAGGACATCGATCTTATGATCGATTGCTGGGTTTCCTGTTTCCGGATCAAGCCGCACAATAATGAGGCGCTCAAGGTGTGTCTCAGTCTCAACTCACCACCAGCGTATCATTTCGTTATCGTTAGCTCGCTGCTCAAGATCGTGACGCAGGCGCGACTCCCTTGGTGGCCACAGATCGATCTCGTGTATGCCCGATCGGGTGAGCTACGGGGTTTGTTTACGGACACGTTGAACAAAGCAACCCAAGGCTATATTGCACACACGCCGCTGCGCATGATCACTTCGCTGACGTTGAAATCGAAAGACGCGCAATCTCGCCTTACACGGCCGGACGAAGGACCAGCACATAAGGCGCTACTGCTGCTGATGGTACGGCTCATCCATGCCGATCCAATGTTACTATTAAATAGTCTCGGAAAGGCGGGTCACGAGGTGCAGAGCTCAACGCTCGAGTTAATCAATGGACTCGTTTCGCTCGTCCACCAGCCAACCATGCCCGATGTAGCACAGGAAGCGATGGAAGCCCTGCTCGCCCTGCACTCGCCAGACAAGATTGAGGTGTGGAATCCGGAGGCACCGATCAACACCTTCTGGGATGTAAGCTCTCAGGTGCTGTTTTCGATTTCGCAAAAGTTGATCCAGCATCAGATTGCCAATTATACGGATGTGTTAAAGTGGCTACGCGAGATATTGATCTGCCGAAATACGTTCCTGCAACGGCACAAAGATTACGCGAACGTTGGTAGTCAGATCGCGATTTGTCGCCAGGCACACATCAAGCTCGAGGTGGTGTTCTTCATGTATCTCTGGTCGGTTGACCTGGATGCGGTGATGGTGTCGTTGTCCTGCTTCGGTCTGCTTTGTGAGGAAGCGGAAATACGCTCTGGTTCAGATGAACTAACGGTGGGCTTTATTCTGCCAAACTATCACCTGTACCAAGAGCTATCTCATACGTCAGCAACATTAACGTCACCCCAAAATGCTGAATCGCGGTACAGCTTCTTCGAACACCTTCATGGACGCGTGACGCTGCAGCGTAACATTATGTCGCTATTGCGAAAGATTGAACATTGCGTTAACGGAGTGCAGCCGGCGTGGGAGGAAACGTTCCGAAACTGGGAGGTCACGAGCAAGCTGCTACAGAACTATCCGAAGGGAAAGCCCGAGGAGGGCCAGGCGGAGGTGTTTCATCGCAGTATGGGCAAGCGTCGCGCAAGTCACCAGAGCTCGGAGCACGATCTGGAGGAGCAGATAACCGAATGGGCCAACATGACGTGGTTTTTGCTTGCGCTCGGTGGAGTGTGTCTGCAGAAGCCGCGGAATCTGCGGCAGGTTACGCAAGGGTACAATCTTCCGATAGCAACGGCCGGTCCATCGCTGATGCAATCGACCACCTCACTGTCCAGCTCTAGTTCCGGTCGTGGCTCAATGCATCCGATAATGGGATCGTTGGTGTCGTCGATCGGACCAGGCAGCAGCCAGGAGGTGCAGTACTGTCCCGTGACACAGTTTATCGGCCAGCTGCTGCGGTTGCTCGTGTGCAACAATGAAAAGTTTGGTCCTCAGATACAGAAGCACGTGAAGGAACTGGTTGGGCAGGAAATGTCAGCCCAGCTGTATCCGATTCTGTTCGATCAGATACGCTCGATCGTGGAGAAGTTTTTCGACCAACAGGGACAGGTGGTGGTGACGGACATCAATACCCAGTTTATAGAACACACGATCTACATCATGAAGTCGGTGTTGGACGGGCGGCAGAGCAAGGACCAGAACGATCAGCCAGCAAATGCGGAGCATCTCGGTGTGACGAGTATCGAGAACTTGATGCTAGCGATCGTGCGATACGTACGCCACCTAGACATGACCGTGCACGCGATTCACATCAAGACCAAACTCTGCCAGTTGGTGGAGGTGATGATGAAGCGTCGGGATGATCTGGCCTTCCGACAGGAGATGAAGTTCCGCAACAAGTTGGTCGAGTACCTGACCGATTGGGTTATGGGCACCTCGCATCAGATTGCACCGCCCGGCTCGGGTGATGTGACGATCATCACGCGCGATCTTGATCAGGCGTGCATGGAAGCGGTGGCGGCGCTGTTGCGTGGTTTGCCCCTCCAGCCAGAAGAATCTGACCGTGGCGATCTGATGGACGCGAAGAGTGCACTGTTTCTCAAGTACTTTACGCTGTTCATGAATCTCTTGAACGATTGTGTGGACGGTTCGGAGGCGGACAAGGACACGAACAATCCACCGCTGCTGCCTCCTCGACCCCGCGTGGCCGCGGGGAAACTAACCGCACTGCGAAACGCAACGATACAGGCGATGTCGAATCTGCTAAGTGCAAACATAGACTCTGGGTTGATGCATTCTATCGATCTAGGTTACAATCCGGATCTGCAGACACGTGCCGCGTTTATGGAGGTGCTGACACAGATCCTACAGCAGGGTACGGAGTTCGATACGCTCGCCGAATCTGTGATGGCCGATCGGTTCGAGCAGCTGGTGCAGTTAGTGACGATGATAAGCGATAAGGGCGAACTGCCGATTGCGATGGCGCTCGCGTCTGTCGTCACCACCTCCCAGATGGACGAGTTGGCACGAGTGCTGGTGACGCTTTTCGATGCAAAGCATCTGCTGTCGCCGCTGCTATGGAACATGTTCTACCGTGAGGTCGAAGTGTCCGACTGCATGCAGACGTTGTTTCGCGGGAACTCACTCGGTAGCAAAATCATGGCATTTTGCTTTAAGATATACGGTGCGAGCTACCTACAGGGGCTACTCGAGCCGCTGATACGGCCGCTGCTGGACGAACCGACGAGCAGCTTCGAGGTGGATCCGGCTCGTCTAGAGCCGAGCGAAGATATCGAGGTGAATAGGAAGAATCTCATTGCACTGACGCAAAAAGTGTTCGATGCGATCGTAAACTCGGCGGATCGTTTTCCACCGCAGCTCCGCTCAATGTGCCACTGTCTGTATCAGGTGCTTAGCAAACGCTTCCCAAATCTGCTCCAGAACAACATCGGTGCTGTCGGGACGGTGATCTTTCTACGGTTTATCAACCCCGCAATCGTGTCGCCCCAAGAGCTCGGTATCGTCGGCAAGCAGGTACCGACGCAGATCAAGCGCGGTCTTATGCTAATGTCTAAAATCCTGCAGAATATCGCCAACCATGTGGAGTTCTCGAAGGAACAGCACATGTTATGTTTTAACGACTTTCTTCGAGCACATTTTGAGGCGGGCCGCCGGTTTTTCATCCAGATAGCGTCCGATTGTGAGACAGTTGATCAAACGTCACACAGCATGAGCTTCATATCGGACGCGAATGTGCTGGCATTGCATCGATTGTTGTGGTCACACCAGGAGCGCATCGGGGACTATCTGTCGAGCAGCCGGGATCACAAAGCGGTCGGGAGACGGCCGTTCGATAAGATGGCCACACTACTCGCATACCTAGGCCCTCCCGAGCACAAACCGGTTGATTCACATCTTCTCTTTTCGTCGTACGCCCGCTGGAGCTCGATCGACATGTCGTCTACGAACTTTGAGGAGATCATGGTGAAGCACCAGATGCACGAGAAGGAAGAGTTTAAGACGCTGAAATCGATGAACATCTTCTATCAGGCAGGGACGAGCAAGGCAGGCAATCCGGTCTTTTATTACATTGCCCGTCGGTACAAGATTGGTGAAACGAACGGTGATCTGCTGATCTACCACGTCATCCTAACGCTCAAACCGTTCTGCCATTCGCCGTTCGAGGTGGTGATCGATTTCACGCACACCTGTTCCGACAATCGCTTCCGCACGGAGTTCCTGCAGAAGTGGTTTTACGTGTTGCCGGAGGTGGCCTACGAGAATCTGTATGCGGCCTACATCTATAACTGCAACTCGTGGGTGCGAGAGTACACTAAATTTCACGATCGCATTCTGGCTCCGCTGAAGGGTTGCCGAAAGCTCATCTTCCTCGACTCACCTGCCAAGCTAAACGACGTGATCGACCCGGAGCAGCAGAAACTCCCCGGTGCGACACTTTCCCTCGACGAAGATCTTAAGGTATTCAACAACGCTCTGAAGCTAAGTCATAAGGACACGAAGGTGGCGATAAAGGTGGGCCCGACGGCGCTCCAAATAACATCGGCCGAAAAGACTAAGGTCCTGGCGCACTCGGTATTGCTGAACGACGTGTATTACGCGTCGGAAATTGAGGAGGTGTGTCTGGTAGACGACAACCAGTTCACGCTCTCGATTGCGAACGAAAGTTCGCAACTCAGCTTCATACACAACGACTGCGACAATATTGTGCAGGCGATCATACACATCCGCAACCGGTGGGAGCTAAGTCAACCCGATTCGGTAACAGTACACCAGAAGATTCGACCGAAAGACGTGCCCGGTACGCTGCTTAATATGGCACTACTGAATCTTGGTTCGTCCGATCCGAACCTGCGTACGGCCGCTTACAATCAGCTGTGTGCATTGACCGCCACATTCGACCTAAAAATTGAGGGTCAGCTGCTGGAGACCCAAGGTCTGTGCATTCCGTCGAACAATACGATTTTCATCAAATCGGTTAGTGAAACATTGGCCACGAACGAACCGCACCTGACGTTAGAATTTCTTGAGGAGTGCATTCAAGGCTTCCAGCGAAGCACGATTGAACTGAAGCATCTGTGTCTCGAGTACATGACGCCCTGGTTGGCCAATCTTGTACGCTTCTGCAAACCATCCGACGAGGGCAAACGGCAGAAGCAGGTAGCACTGATCCTCGAGAAGCTGATCAATCTCACGATTGAGCAGAAGGAGATGTATCCATCAATACAGGCAAAAATCTGGGGCTCGATCGGTCAGATACCGGAGCTGATTGATATGGTGCTGGACAACTTCATCCACAAATCCGTCAGCTCGGGGCTCGGTTCACCGCAGGTCGAAATTATGGCTGACACGGCAGTGGCGCTCGCGTCCGCCAATGTACAGCTGGTAGCGAAGAAGGTGATCGGACGTCTTTGCCGCGTGATGGACAAAACGTGCCACTCTCCAACGCAGTACCTGGAGCAACACATGATGTGGGACGACATCGCAATCCTCGCACGCTATCTGCTAATGCTGTCGTTCAATAACTGTCTCGATGTTGCCCGCCACCTGCCGTATCTATTCCACACGGTGACTTTCCTCGTGTGCACTGGGTCTCTGTCGATGCGCGCGTCTACTCATGGTCTGGTGATTAATATCATCCATTCACTTTGTACCTGTACTAAGCCTTCCTTTTCGGAGGAAACGCAGCGCGTGCTACGCCTCTCGCTCGATGAGTTCTCTCTGCCCAAGTTTTATCTGCTGTTCGGCATCAGCAAGGTGAAGTCGGCCGCAGTCACCGCGTTCCGGTCGTCCTGCCGCCATCCGAACGATCGCTGGTTGGGTAACGAGCGTGTATCGCAGGCACCACCGGCTGATCGTGAGAGGCTCGCACTGCCCTCGCTGGAGGTCATTACCGAAGCGCTGCTGGAAATCATGGAAGCTTGCATGCGCGACATTCCCGACTGTGACTGGTTGCAGACATGGACTTCGTTGGCGAAAAGTTTCGCTTTCTGCTTCAACCCTGCACTGCAGCCACGGGCGTTGATCGTGTTTGGTTGCATATCGAAGAGTATTACAGATCAGGACGTGAAGCAGCTGCTGCGTATTCTGGTCAAAGCACTCGAATCCTTCAACGACATTATTCTGTTGGAGGCATTGGTAATGTGTCTGACGCGTTTGCAGCCGCTGCTGCGTCCCGAATCTCCCATCCATCGGGCTTTGTTTTGGGTTGCCGTCAGCGTGCTGCAGCTCGATGAATCGACACTGTATGCGGCCGGGTTGGCACTGCTCGAACAGAATCTACATACGCTCAACTCGCAACAATTGTTCGATAACCAGAACATTGCCGATGTGATGATGGCCACGCGGGAACCGCTTGAATGGCATTTCAAGCAACTGGATCATGCCGTCGGTCTGTCCTTTAAATCTAACTTTCATTTTGCGCTCGTTGGACATCTGTTAAAAGGCTTCCGGCATCCAACGCCTACTACCGTCTCCCGCACGTCCCGTGTACTAACAATGCTGCTCGGAATTATAGCCAAGCCACACCGGCGAGACAAGTTTGAGGTGACACCGGATAGTGTGGCGTATCTGACGGGTAAGAAATATACAGCTGACAAATCGTTTCAATAGAAAGATTACTAATTATAGGTACGCGTTGATCTTTCAGCACTGGTTTGTTTCTCGGAGGAGGTACGATCACGGTGCCACGTTAAACACACGGTTCCACGGTGGCCAGTGGAGTCAGGTGGATCGGGTGATTCTGGTAGCGGCAGTAGCAGTGACCCATCAGCACCGAACTCTGCCGGCGGTGGACCATTATCTGGTGGTTCGGGCCCTACTGGATCCAGCGCATCCGGTGGACACAGTGTGCGGAGACAAAAATCGTGGGACATGCTCGATCAGTCTGCCATTCAGTATGCGCGCCAGTCGCACAAAGTACAGCAGCATCAGGTAGGTTGGGGCTCCCGTTTATGTGGTGAAACAATTTACGGATTAGTTTTAATGTCTATGGTTCTGGAACATATATCTCTTTGTATTTATTCTGCTTGTTCTGCTAGCAGAAATCTGTTACTGGAAGAAATGCCGTACGAGATGCGCATCTTCTATTACTTACGTTTTCTTTCTATCGGTTTTCTTTCGAGAAGCAATCTTCTTTCCTTCTTCTTAGGCGTATCGACCTACGCGTTCATGTCTGCCTTTTTAACGGCTTATTAGTATGGGGTTTTCTTCCAAAGTTGGTTAGTTACTCTTCAATATTGGCGACGGAGATTGTGATATCGGTCATGTCGTATTAAACGGGCTGTTGTCATGGTCGCCAGAGAAGCTATGTAAAGAAACAAAAAAAATCCCGGTATATTAAACGGGTATTAAACCCGACTGGCTGCATATTATATTTCTTAACAAATTCATTGTCTATCGAACACCAACTCAACAACCTTAACTGATCCTTCGAGACAGTGTCACTCCCTGCAACAAAAGGATGATTTGTTGGAACGAGTACCAACACGGAATCATCTGCCATTATGTCTATTTCTAAACCTTCGCACTTTGGCTCAATTGGTATTATAGCAAAAGGCCAACGTTTCTATATTTCTATGAACAAATCTGGGTGTAAGGTAGTGTTTGACGGTTTGGTTTTTGCTGTCCGTTGTTTGTTAGAATGATCAATTGTTTGTGTTTACTTGAGTAGTTTCATTTCCACTGAAATTCCAAAGTGATAGTTACCATTTTGTTTTCGTTTGTTTATCTAGTACGACACTTTATGTTTATAATGATTGCATAAAATTGTAAAGTAATGTAATACAGTATCCAATGTACTTACGATTCATTGTACATAAACTAGGAACATCAGTGAGATAATAACTATCATCCATGTATTATGATCATGCACTTCATATTCTTCTTTATATGTGTATTTGCTACATTTGTACATACGAGTTTATGGGTGGCGTAGTTAATTTTCACATTTAAAAATTCAGTTTAGAACACAAGGAAATTTTTCAAACCTGTTTACAATCTATTGTCGAAACTTGATCATGTGTCAATGTAGACTTTGTTTCTTCTGTTTAATGTATATTGTAGGAAGTATTTCGTTATGAACAATGTATTGCACACTGTAAACAACATTTCTGTTTGGGGTAGTTACATTTGAAGATGAAGATAGATTTAAGAGAATGGAAAATCAGTTATGATTAACCCAGCGCACAAACAATACATATTTAAATGATTGTACACGCAGCTGCAGTTGTCTACCAAATGTTAAAATTCCGCCTTAATGCAATTGCTCCTCACGATATTGCCCAACCACGTTCCGTGCGCCATTGGGCCAGACAACGTATTCCAACTGTCGTATTCCGCTGTCAAAAAAAATGCCACCCTCCCTTTTGCCTTTTGCCGATTTTGTAGGAACCGGTGGTTATCAGAGGAAAATCTTGGAGAAGTCTCGATTCAGCGCACAATCCGCACCTGGGAATGATCAGTCATTCCTCTTTCGTTACTCACGGTATCACCACAACCTCCACCACTACCACCACCAACAACAACAACAACATGATCAACATGAACAGCAACACTTCCAACCTCATCACCATAGGCATGCCTAACCTCAACAACAGCTCCATCATTACTAACATCAGCAGCAACACTAACAATTCTTCCACTGCTAGTAGTCAGTTCGTCAATAGTAGTGCTGCTGTCGTGGCCGCTGCCATTAGCGTCGGGGCGTATCAAAGCCAACGAAACGATTTCCGGAATCGCCGCTCGTCGTCGGAACCGGTCAATCATGGGCAGATGGTGCTGATAAACCCAAACATTGCCAAACTGATCGCGCTAAATCAGGGTCAGACGCCTGCCTACGGTTACGGTGGAGGTGTTGGTGGAGGTGGATTCACCCCAGGCATCATTGGTTCTGCACACACCGCTCTTCAGCAGCAGGTACCTAGTGCCGGGCCGCAACCACCCCCACCAGCATCTCCACTTCCACCGGCAGCCACTACGGTGCCAGCGGACGAAGAAGCGTCCGAGCAGGCCAAGGGGGACGCAACAAAGCCAGGGACAAAGGACGAAACCGAGAACTTTATCGTCGACTGCTTGCAAGACATATCATCGATCAAAGTAAGAACGCTCGAACCGTTTGTTCATCCATCTTGTCAGTCTGTCTTATTTCGGATACTTTGCTACTCTACTACTTACTCTTCAAATCGAATACAACCCACAACCACCATCATCACAAATCACTACCACCACCACACCCACCTATAACTATCAGTACCACCCAACTTTCCGAATTCGAGCTATGCCAAAGCGAACAATTTCAAAATCACTTAACTACTACATCTTTTTTAAACGTCATTTATAGTCATGCGAAATAATTCTCTCTCACGCTCTATGTTGGTGTACCTATGGACTGTACTCGATAATA
>JXWZ01010658.1:0-13443 GCA_000956215.1 Anopheles farauti No. 4
CCCCCCGGCAAGAGTGGAAAGTGCAATGCTTGGCAAGAGCCCAACCCAGCGCTGGCTGTTGCACTGCAGTACGAACTCGGTACCAGCTGCATCGAGAACGGTGAAGACAGCCGGCGCCCTTGATATCCGTCCGCTTTGGGTTGATATTCTGTTGATGGTCTTTTTTTTTGGCAAAACGTCAAATGTATCCATTACCCTACGCGGAAGCAGCAGAATGCGATATTTGCAACACGAGAGAAAAAAAAACAACCTCTCCTATAACCCATCCATAGAGTTCGTGACTAAATTCAGGCAAGTTTTTCGACTTGCACGGCTCGTAACATCCAGCCGCAAGCATCGCAAACTACGTTTCCCTCCCCCACTTCCACACGGGGAAAACTTAGTGGACGGGGGCAATCTCTCGCTGACAGATTGCATGCCAGCATGGCCGCTTTACTTCCAAACACGCTGCGTCACGCGAGACCTGGCTGGTTGGTTTGGTTTTCTTCCCAGGACCATCCCGTTTGCGGTCAATTATAACATGATTTCGCTCTGTTAATTACGCTTTGCCCGAGTTTCCGAGTAACCCGAGCGCCCGGCCGGATGCGACAACGGCGAGCGCTGTTCGTGATTTTTAGTATCAATTTACAGCCCATTATTTGACTCCGTCCAACTACGGGTCGGATGGTCGTAATTAAACAACGTCAACGAACATTAATTTGTGCTTCGGCATAGTTCTAGGTAGTATTTTATTATTACCGACACATCCATGGGAAGTGTGTACGTGCACTAGTACGCAATTCCCAACAGCGTTTGGGTTGTAAACTGGCAATGCTAAGCGATGCCGCTACTTACGGATATACAAAGTTCCGATGTGTGCTAGCATGTAAGGGATTAACGATTTCGGTTTACGTAGAACTAATAAGCCCTGTACAATCTACCTAATCCGTTCCGTTTGCCAGGAAAAAGGCACAAGTAAACATGGAGGGCCAATTTCTGGTGCGGCAGATCTACGAGGATGACATAACGTACAATCTGATAGAGGCTGCGGTGGACATACTTAGTAAGCGAATGTTCCTCCCACCACACGCATGTACAAATCCCACCAGATCCCCCAACTGATCGCAACTTCCTGTCCGCTCCGCAGACATACCCGCAGGCGATATATTGGAGCTGTTCGGCAAAACGTTCTTCGAGTTCTGCCAGGACTCGGGCTACGACAAGATATTGCAGGTGCTCGGTGCGACACCGCGCGATTTCCTGCAGAATCTGGACGCACTGCACGACCACCTCGGCACGCTCTACCCGGGCATGCGGGCTCCGTCGTTCCGCTGCACGGAAACGGACGGCCAGCTCGTACTGCACTACTACTCCGAACGGCCCGGTCTGGAGCACATCGTGATCGGGATCGTGAAGGCGGTTGCCTCCAAGCTGCACGGCGTGGATGTCGAGATCAAAATCATACGCCGCAAGGGCGACCCGATCGCCGAACCACTAGCAGCGGGAGCAGCGGCCGAGTCGAAGCATCCGGAGGCGGAGGTGGCACCACCGAAACCTCCCGCGCCAGTCCCAGTGCCGACCAAATCAGTTCCTATTACGTCCCACGATCCGGCGGTACCGGAGCTGGCCAATCTGGGACTGTGCAAGCGAATTCTAGCCTCGAAAACGTACGGTGAATCTTATTTTTCGAATAGACTAAATAGTAGGTTTCAACTCCACGGTCATGGTACCGTGCGCTAGATGGCGCTTCGTCTCTTCCCCCATCCGGACGACATACTAATGCGTAGCGTATCTCTTTCGTACCGTTCTCTTCATTCCTTCACCCGCACCCAACCATCACGTCCTGTATCTGCGCTCGCACACCGCACATGTTCCAACTACTACTACCACCAAAAAACGAAATCTTCCCACTCCCACACTCCTCCCACGCTAGATCTAGCCACATCCAAGAGCACGACCGCGCTCAAGCAACCTACCGACACGGCGTCCAGTCATGGCAATAAACTTAGCATAAGCAGTAGTCAAAACGGAAGCAATAGTATACCGCTGTATGGCAAGGTTAGCAAAGCTAGTAAAGACACCAATATCAATTGTGATAGCGCCAACCGTCAGCCGCCCGGCGAGGAGCGAAAGAAGCCGATCGGCAAGCCCGGGTGCCCGAACCCACCGGTCGAGCGATCGGACCACTTTCAGTTTCTAATAACGGAAATATCTGGCCCGAAGACGCCCACAAGACGCTCCGACGAGAAGGACCAGCAGGCGGTCTGTCAGCTGGTGGCGAAAGGTACGGCGGTAAAGGCATCACTGTCCACGATTTCCTACCGCATGCTATCGTGTGTTTTTTTTCCCAACTTCTTCCAGAACCAATGATTTCTCCCATGACGTTTTGCAAAATCTTCCCGTTTCATCTAATGTTCGATCGGAACATGCACATCGTGCAGGCAGGACGATCGGTTTCACGTGTTATACCGAGGTAGGTGCATCGTACAGGTACGGTACGGAGAGCGCAGCTACTATACTTTGTCTGTGTGACTTGCAGGATTTACGAGAAAAACTGTCCACTGCTAGCACTGTTCGAAGCAGTTCGACCCCATCTGCAACTGAGCTTTGAAAACATTCTCGCCCACATTAACACGATCTATGTCCTGAAGACGAAGGCGGGCGTGATGTCCAAGAGCGAGAGATATCTAAGACTGAAGGTTTGTCCCAAAACAGCTTGCGATAGGTTGCTGCATTTTAACTACACCTTTTTGACGTAACGATTCTTCCCAGGGGCAAATGATGTACATTCCAGGAACCGATTTGATCCTGTTCCAGTGTTATCCGAGCGTAATGAATCTGGACGATTTGACCAAGTAGGTTCATCAAGTGCACAGACCTCACTATCCGTGTGACGTATACTTAACCCAGCCCAATGCCTCGCATTCACACAGGAAAGGACTACACATCTCGGACATACCGCTGCACGATGCCTCCCGTGATCTGGTGCTGCTGAGCGAGAAGTTTGAGGCGGAGTACAAGCTCACCACCAACCTGGAGATACTGACCGACCGGCTGCAGCAGACGTACCGTGATCTGGAGAGTGAAAAGCAAAAAACGGACCGCCTGCTCTACTCCGTCCTACCGAAGACGGTGGCGAACGAGCTGCGCCATCAGCGGCCGGTCGCACCGAAACGCTACGACTCGGTGACGCTCATGTTCTCGGGCATCGTCGGGTTCGGGCAGTACTGTGCGGCCAACACGGACGCCGAGGGTGCGATGAAGATCGTCAAGATGCTGAACGAGCTGTACACGATCTTCGACGAGCTGACCGACTCGAAGAGTAACTCCAACATCTACAAGGTGGAAACGGTCGGTGACAAGTATATGGCCGTGTCGGGGCTGCCGGACGAGTGTGAGAACCATGCGAAGTGCATCGCCCGATTGGCACTCGATATGCTTGACATGGCGAAGAACGTCATGATGGGCACGGAGGCGATGGTAAGAGGCACACGACACGTCCAGTAGCGTCTGCTTTTTTGAGCCAATCATAACCAAACCCTTGGATCTCGCGGCCTCTCGCATGTGTCACCAGCACTTAATTTCTCAATTCCTTTTTTTTTACTTTCCCGATTCCAAGAAAATCACAATCGGAATACATTCCGGTGAGGTCGTGACGGGCGTTATCGGCAACCGGATGCCACGCTACTGCCTGTTTGGCAACACGGTCAATCTCACGAGCCGCACGGAGACGACAGGCGTGCCGGGACACATCAACATCAGTGAAACCACATACAAGTAAGTGTTTCAGTCGAGCAGATCTATGTATTTCTGAAGTTTGCGCGGCAGGGGAAGGCGAACAACGCCGCCGGGAAGTTGGAAGTTTTCGCGCAGTACCTCACGTATCGCGCAACGGCAGGCGTGCTTCAGTGTCGGTATGCCGTACACCTGATCGTACGGCACCAGTCCGTCCTCGAGCAGGGCGGCGTACTTGCCGTGGAACATTTCTTTCCGCACGGCGTACAGGTGCGGCTTGTACGGTAGCTCCACCATTACGATCGTGCGCAGCAGTAACTTCAAACAGGACACTAATTGAAATGGGTAACAGCGCTTTTCGCACTCGGCCAGCTTCTCGAGCAGGCTCAGGACCGGGTTCGCGCCCCCATCATCCGGACATGGGTTGGCACCGTGGCGCAGCAGTATCAGTACGATGTCCGGTGCCGATGCCTGCAGTGCGACACGCAGCGGCGCCGCCTTGCCGCATGACTCGATCGGAACGTCGATAAATCTGGAATCGGAAAGTAAACGTTGCAACTGATAGAGCAGACAAGACCCGAACCAAAAGAACTCACTTCGTTTGTCGTGGGCTTTGGTAGGCGTACGAGTACGTCAGATAGGTCGCCCTTGCCTTCGCCGAATGGTGTAAGAAAAAGACGACCGCACGCAAGTTCTCATCCTGGTCGTTGAAGTCGCTCTTCCAGCCGGCAATGAAGTGTGGTGCATTGCACCCGAACAGCGCACCCAGGAACAGCCGCTCGAACGTCTTCTCGCAGCAAAAGATTTCGTCTAGGGGAGCACATAGAGAGAAACGCGTCAGGTGCCATTTACCGACAGCTCACCGCACTACCTAGTAAGTTTCGCACGATGCCGGAATCTTCCAGACCCCAGTCCCAGCTGATGCGCAGCGCCACGTACAGCACGTTGTGATATTTGCCCATCATGCACACCTCATAGTTGTCGCACTTCATCCGATTGTGGTACTCGATCGCGGACGTTACCGCCAACCCGACCGCCAGCTGCGTCGAGGCCGTCTGTCTGCCCTGTATGCAGCCCGAGATGACGGAGTTCAGGTGGCTGATTATGTCCCGGCGACCCGCACGCGACTTCAGCCCACTGCGCTCCATCTTCTTGAAGCACTCCTCGAAGAATACATCAAACACGTACTCCATGACACCAGACGCGCGTTGTGTATCGTGTAGCACTTAGACGTTGACTGGCACATTGTGGACTACCAGGTGACGGAACCACGTACGACCAAAAACGCTGCGAAGCCATCGAAAACAATGTGCGAACAAACAAACACACACACACACAGTGCTAACCTCAGCTAGGTTATATTACTTTCACTGTGTTGTGTTCCCTAAACAAAAGAAATCCTTCTTGATAGAACAGAAAAAAATAACTAAAACAGGAACACATAGAAGGCACCACTATGGCTTCACCAGACGTAAATACAACAAACGCAACCAAAATCGCTTCCGTCCAAAGTCCCATTAGGATTGTGACCATATTGAGTAGTGCTGGTGTGTGCGTGTGTGGCTTGTGAAGGAAACGCTTAGAAAATGGAACGTACCGCTTACATCATTCTCGAAGCGTGACCTTCTGTGGATTATCGAATAGCCACTTTTAGGTAGGTTCTTCTATGCAAACCTTTAGATGACATAAGATCCAGCAGACTATGTATAAGTGAAAGGGCCTAGTGGGCCAAAATGTTCCAATCGCTACAAGTTCTATGAAGATGGTTTTAGTTCTGGAAATGGACCTCCCTGATATGGACACAGTTGGAGTTCGATATCGCTGCTACTGGTTATGAGTGTTACGGCATAACCTGTGATAAAACAACGTATATCGTGACGTCCCACTAACGGTGTAACGTTACTTCTGACTCTTTGCAGGCTGCTTTGCGATCCGGTCAATCATGATCCATCGTTCAACCTGGTGTACCGTGGCCCGGTTGTGATGAAGGGAAAGCCCGAACCTATGGACTGTTGGTTTCTAACGCGTCGTCAGGTGTCTGCAGCACCTAAGTAAAATACGCACTCCGGAATTCTACGAACAAAACAAAACCATTAGGGATATGTAGAAGGTCGCGCGATTGCGATTTTCCGATAGCTTTTCTTCTCAGCGGTCTGTCTGTGTGTGTGTGTGTGTGTATTGGTATGTATGTTTATAGATGTTTGACGATGAACCAATGTTTGACACCCGGCCAGGAATCGTTCGTTGGGATGGTGTGCACAGTGTGTAAAGAAAGCTAAAATCTACAGAGAAATTAACTACTCGACATACGTTAATGGTACTTTAGTGTAGATGTATCTTTTGTACTTCTACCGAAGAAAAAGCGATCCAGAAATGGATGCTTCCGACGACCACTGGACTAAAACGTACGGGTTTGTGTGTGTTGTGTGTCCACTAGCGAGTGAATTATAACACAAAGAACACTCTTCAGTAAAAAACAAAAAACACAAAAAACATGCAAAATCTAGTTCTACTCCTCACTGCGCTAACTTTCCGTTTTCTCATCTCGCGGCTTAGCTGCCAAGGGTTAGGCACGAGGTAGACACACGTTACACATTTCTCCCTGCTGTTGTGAAGTGTGCTGTTTTCAGATTATGATGTTTTTCTTCTATTATACGGCCATTCGAAGCGCGTACTTTTGTAGCCTTTTTAGATAGCTGTACAATGAGAGTATTTATATGGAGAACAAAAAAAAAACAAACTATATAGTTTTGACGTTGACAGTATAGCAAATGTAGGTACAATTGTAGTAGTATCTAAAGATTTAGAGGATTGATGCTAAAAACGAAATCGAAAATTAAAAAAAAAAACATACACACACACAAACACACGTTTAGCAAATAGAACGGGCCAATCGTGATAGCTGTACAACTAGTAAAAATGCAACATCGGTGCCAACCCGAACAAAACCAGCATGCCAGCATTCGTGCGCGCTAAAACTATAAACTCTAACGTAACGGAAGCAAGTAAAGTAAACAAACAAGCTAATAACCAAGTAACTCAAGCGATGATCCGATGTCTAGTAATACCAGTCCATTTAGCAACTCCAGCAACAACGATATACACTGATTCGAAAGGACACTCATGCACAACACAAACATAAACACACCCACACTGACACACGTATACAACCATACATACACAATATCACAGTGCCACGCAGCTACACTCAACCATCTGCTGAGGAAACTACTGTGGAGAAGGTTACGATAAACGCTAACGAGAGAAAATGAATCATCCGCAGAGCTATGTGAGTGATTCCCCAACGTAAAATAACACAAAACTGATGTTATTCCTGAGTAAAACCAGCAAATAAAATCTAACCTAACCTCTCTCCCTCGCCGACTGTTTATTTCTTGAAAGGCCTCACGGCTCCAAACGACAAAGAGTACATTTATAGAAGAAAAAAATTATTTGCGTGCTTTATGGGCGATTTTTGAACACTTGAAAGGAATCAAGACCAAACAAAAATCCAGTTTTCCAACCACTATTTATTTGAGGTGCCAGAAATCGTAAGCTCTATCTTCTCAGTAAAAGCTTATAGCTCATGTTAAAACGAACTTGCGTTGCAAAGCTTCGTAGAATTATAACAGAAAACTGTTAAGAAAAAGCTTCAGCAAAGCTTTAAAGCAATAATACGACGAACTCCGAAGCTTACGTTTAGAGCTTATCGTCCACAGCAACAACAATCGAGTAACAGCATTTTATTACTCAACAGATGAACAGTGGGCTTATTTCCTCGTTGAATTAGGGACTCTTCTTTCGAGCGTTCTTCGTACTAGTTATCGTACTAACATATAATTATCAATTCTTCTGCATCTCTATACGTTAGAGTAGTTTGCGCCATTGTTCAACTAACTGCAATGACGATTTTAATTCGTATTGATATCTCTCTTTCACGGCTCCTTTGAACGTTGGATACATCTAATTCTCACAGATGGTACATCTGTTCAGTTGAAGCTCAGCTCTCCTCAGTTTTAGATAGATCTAAACGTCTAAATTGTAGTTCTTTAGGAGAACTCTTCTTAAAACTTGCCTGCATTACTTCTTTTTACCGAAATAGTTGTCATCGTATACCATATTAGAGGTTTGGATGAGACGTGTAAGTATTAGAGTATTCGCACAGTAAATTACGTTGTCAGCATCATACAGAGTGCGGAGCCACCTACTGTGCAGTTCTCGGCTTACTGAGTGAGCAAAATGGCTCACCTCAAGGAAGTCACGTGCAGTAGTCACTTCTGAACTCATTTTCCTGATCAGCCCGTACGGGTAGACTGTTCAGTGGACAGACGAGCACACTCGTCCTCAGCTCCATCAGCTGGATGCGGATGTGCTGGACGTACACTCGCGGCACAACCAGTAACCTCCAGGTAAGTGGATTCAGTGGATTGGTGCGGTACTCCCAGGTGAGCAGCACCTTGAGCGGTTTGCCGACGTGCATGCCGGCCAGAATTGCCGAATAGTTGCCGCCCGGCTCGAAGTACACCGGATCCTTGGAGAAGTCCATCTTACCCGACCGTACACCACCCTCGCCATGCATCTCGAACGACATCTTGCCGATCTCGCCACCGTGTATGAGGCTCTCCTCGTCGTCCGAGACGTGCATCGTGATGCGGTAGTGGGAACCTGCAAACGAGAGCCAGTCCTCCACATTAATCAAAAGGCGATTTGGAACGTCCCCAGGCCCAGATACTCACGGCAGTACGGTGGGTCTGCTCCAGTGATCATGTACACGCTCAGCGGCGCATTCGGGTTCTTGATTATGCCATTCTCGATCAACCTCGTGTAGCTCTCCTGCGCCTTCAACCCGAACTCGATGCAGTAGTGTCCGTCCCGGTCGCACTCAAAACATTCGCCACGCAGAAACTGTGCGTACGACTCACATCCGATGCCCACGAACGGACACTTGTGCAGGATACTGTCGGTCAGGAACTGGTGGCACCGCAAATGATTGCACCCGAAAAACTCCTGAAAGCCCCAGAAGAAGGATTCGTCGTGCTTGCGGATGAACTTGTTCATCGGATCACTGCAGCCGGGCTGGTTGTAGCCGCCATTGGGGTAGAAATCCACATGCCCGATCGGTTGGTACATGCCGAGACCACCCTTGCTCACCCACTCGCTCCCGTCGGAGTGGATGATGTCCACGAACTTGGCGTCGCTTCGATCAAGCCGCACCAGCGGGTCCGTGTCGGAGAAGAGCGGCTCCGCCGGATCCAACCCCGTGATGCGGCCCAACTTCAGACCGAAGTCCTTCTGCAGGTGATACCCGGCGTATCCACACAGGTGCGACCCGAGCGAGTGACCCAGCAGGTGTACCTTGTCGAGGTTGGGCAGATTCAGCTCCTCCTGCAAGTACCGCAAAAGCTAAGGTTTAGCCTGTACCGTAATAGTGATGATCCGTACGCCTACCTACATAGAGCAAGTAGATCACGTGCGCTGTAATCGCCCCTATCAGCCGGATGTTGGCACAAGTTTGCGTATACGGTGGGTTCGATGCCTTTCGCCAGTCGATCACCACGCAGCTGGCCGTATGGTCCGGATCATTCTCGATCAGCGCGTCCACCATCTGCTGAATCTGCGGGGTTTTAGAAGACTCTGCGTGAGTCACTAGTTCGTAAAGGGCGAACTGTCAAATACTCTTGCGTCGCGGGTCATACCCATGGTCGATCACCGGACTCAATGTAGCCATGGGTGATGAAGTAGATGCGCCCCTTTGGATTGATGCCAAGATGCCGCACGCTGGCCGGATCGTTGATGTCGACAAACTTCGGATGATCGGTGTGGGCCTTTACGAACACGGGGTACCGCACGTCAACCTGGGACGGGGTTTGCGGATGGTACGCTACCGGTCGCTTCTCGTCGATCCAAGGATAGGTAATCGGGAAACACCCGTACACACCGTAGCATCGTACGTCCTCAGCCAGCGAGAACTCTCCTAATTTGATTGGACGATGTGGTTAGTATGTTGTTTGTTTGCTTGTTTTTAGGCACACGCGCACACGATCCAAACAACACCCTTACCGCTTGTCTTGTTGCTCTCCGCACTGAGCGTTTGATTGTTGATGAGGTTGATCAGCGAATTGTTATATTCGTGGTTGACCATGTACAACATCGTTTGCAGCAGAAACCCGGTAGTGTTGGACAGCTCCATGGTTGATCGTATCGTAGAACGATGCCCGAGCTGCTACCATGCGGCGCTACTTCCTTCTCTTGTAATGTGTTCTTTCACTTGCACAGCAAATCGTCTAATTGTACCGATCTCACGTATGTCTATCATCGAACTAAAGGCGAAGGGCGCAACATCCCGCATCGGTGTTCGCATCGGTTAGTTGTGTCAGCAAAATGAAGTACGCTGGAACGAAAATAATAAAAAAAACCCCCGATTCCCATTTGCACTCAGGCGCCGCTGAAGTCAGAAATCGGGATTGGACGTGGAATCGTTTCAGAGACAAAGACCACTGATAAGCGTTGATTCAGCCGCCGAGTCCTAGAAACAAGCGACTGTGTCGTTCCTGGAGTGAGTGAGTCTCAGTGGAGCGAAAAGAGTCGAGCAATCGCCGGTATGTAAGTACGTACCGCGTTTCGACATCATGCCGTAACGTCGACATTAGTACAAATGTTTGAACCGGCATTCTAGGTCCTTGAACATATTATTGTTTTTCCTTCATTCCCTATGAACCTTTTCCATGTATAGTTGTTATCATAGAGAACCTTTCGGAACGCAAGTAAGTTAACGTTTACGAAACATCAAAGTTAATGCAACGTAGTAATCTTAGCAACATGTTGTTTACCGCAGTAGATGCCGGATCTTTCCACTTCCGCGTATTCATTCGCAGGACGGGTCAGGTGCGTCACTCTCACGGACGACTAAAGGTACAGTTGATAATGGTTGCGGCACACACTACCGCGGGCTGTCAGCGAGATGAATGTTCGTTTGACGCACTCCCCAAGTCACCGAGTCCTTCGCAAAAGCTGTGCAACGTCCAGAGCTCCCAAGAACATGTGCACGCAAACCATGACGCCACCCGCCCGGACACATGGCCACAGACGCTAGTAACGCAGACATTTACGTCACTGATAGCGGCAGAAAGGAACCTCTTGCATGCAAAGACCAAAGTTCAAACGCGTTGCTGATTGCGGTAAACACCATCCATCGCCTTTCGAAGTGCCGATACTGAAAAACTTGTCAGTTGCCCTTCGTACCCGTACCGGAATCCGTTTACGACTAACCAGGTCAGATGCCGGATTTTGACATTTGCCCGTGCCGGCGTGCGGCTTATCATCCTGCACGTAGTTGATTACCTTAGAGCGCCGCTCTGGGCACCGCGACATGCAGGGTACAAACAAGCCCGGTTAGATTTATGTCGGCGAGATATATTTATATATTTGTGTATACATTTAATTCTATATATAACATTAGAGTACATTGCATTGATAAGGCCGGACGAAAATAATGATTACGTGATGGAAGATGACCGATAAATGGGAATGTGATACGAAATTAAACGTAGTATGGTATGGAGCTGATGCGTATGAAACTCTCCTACATATGAGCGTGTTTTCTACTCCGCGCTATGCACCACTCTGTTTGTGCTTGCACTTTGCCTCCGATACGACAGTCAGGTCGTTGGTAGTCACCGGTAGGTTTGGCGTTTGGCACAGCTGCATCGACACGTCCTTCGACAGGGACTCTACCTTCACGTAATCGATGTACACACGTGGTGCAGACAGGATGCGCCATGTTAACGGATTCAGCAGGTTCGTATCATACTCCCAACCGACATTAATAGTAGTTGGTCTGCCTTTGCCATATCCCGTGATGACACTGGAATAGTTGTGTCCCGGCTCGAATAACCTATGCAAATGAAACGCGCCATTAGTACGCAATGCACAAACCATAACAATCTCCACTCTCTCGTATTTACTTACGCCGGCTGTTCGTTGAAGTAAATCCGCTCAGGCTTCGCGTCGCTCAGTCCGTTGAGGTACAGAAAGATCTTCCCGATTTCCGGTCCGTGCGCCACGCTAACGGGCGTATCGGAAATCTTCACCGTGATCTTGAAGTTCTGCGTCAGGAACGGACGGTGTGGGTTCGTGCGGAAGAACAACTGTATCGGCGTGTAGCGTGATGGGTTTATCCTGCCGAGGGCAACCAGCCGGTTGTAGTCGGCGACACTGTTCAACCCGAATTCAATGCACCGACCGTTGGTCGACGTGCTGCCACAGTCGAAGCACTCGCCCGCCTTATAGCTCTCGTACGACCCACAAGGCACCACCATGTGCGAGTTTCTAATACTTTCGATGAAATACATGTACGAGCGGGAGTGGCTGCAGCTGAAAAAGCTGAACATGCTCGAGACGAAGCGATTGTTGGGCTGTTTCCAAAACTCCCGCTGACAGCCGGGCTGATTGAACCCACCATTTGGGTAGAAATCGACGTGACCGATCGGTTCGTACAGGCCGAGCCCGATCTTCGGCACGAACGGTGTCGCGTCGCTGTGCACAATATCGACGAACTTGGCATCGCTCGGATCCAGCCGGACCAGCTCGTCCGTCTCGGTGAACGCGAGCTCGGCCGGGTCCAGCCCGGTGATCCGGCCAAGCAGAAGGCTAAAGTTGGCCCGCAGCGTGTATCCCGCGTATCCGGACAGGTGCGAACCAAGCGAATGACCGATCATGTGCACGTTGTCGAGGTTCGGCAAATGGAGCTCTTCCTGCAGAGAGCGAATGGGATATGTTTTAAACACGATTCCAACATATTCGAAACCTCACCTACCAGCTACCTACCTTTATCATGTGAATGATGTGCGCTGTGATTGTTCCCACGAGCCGAATGTTGGCACAGGCTTGATTGTAGGGAGGATTCGACCCCTTGCCCCAGTCTATCACAATCACCGTCGCGTCCGGGTCTCTGTCCAACAGCAGGTTCATCATCTGTTCAATCTAGCAAGTAAAGGAGGAGTACACTGTAATGCTAAAGCAACCCAAGTCAAGCAATACCCACTCTCAACACCTACCCATTTCGTCGGTCCCGACTCCAGGAAGCCGTGCGTGATGAAGTATATCGTCCCGTGGGGATTAATACCGGCCGTGAGCACCGTATCGAGCACGTCGATGTTCAGATACTTTGGAAAGGACCTGTTCTGCCCATTGAAGACGGCAAACTGTACGTCGATCTTCCCGGGCGCTTCCGGATATAAAGCGATCGGTCGCCGTGCGCTCGTCCACGGGGGCGTTATGGGAAAGCATCCAAAGATACCGTAGCACACGACCTTGTCCGGATCAGCTGCCCGGTGGAATAGAAACAAAATGGCCCGTCAGTAAACGATCTGCGCACTTGATTTTCAAACTGCACCGCGTGTGGACTCTACCTGCCGGCAACTCTGCGGTGTCGTTGTGAACAAAATCGTTCAGATTGTTCGTTAGCAGCAGCATCGTTTGGAAAACCAAGGCCGTTCCGTTCAGCATTTTGAACCAGCGGTGTAGGGAAGGCGTACGCTTTGGTCGACGGGTTGACAACTGCGCATTCCGCACTCGGAAAAAGGTTTTCAATTCGTTCGGCGATGTTTTGTTCGTTGGTGTGACTACTAGCCGCCGGCTAGACTTTATATTGATTGCTATGATCCACTGCTGTGCGAACTGATCGAAGTCACTCGTTGCTGGGTTTATAGACGATCAACGAAAGTCTTT
>JXWZ01010662.1:0-12143 GCA_000956215.1 Anopheles farauti No. 4
CAGCGGATTGCAAGAGACAAACGAGAGCATGAGACAGATGTACAGTGTTGTCACACAGAGCAAGAGTGCGCGCGACGATCGATCGGGACCGAATCTGGCCGCTTGTTTGCTCCCATGCCCCAAGTATATACACCACTTTCAATTAAATCTTCCTTCTTCTTTTTTGTTAGTCCGCAAGCCTTCACCTTCACCACCCTTGCCTGTCTGTCTTCGTAAAGTCTAACGTTTTTGTTCCACTCACCCCTACACGCTTCATCACTTTCCTACACCTCATCTACTAACAATAACATTGCTGGGGAATGATTTGGTTGTACTATTCTGGCTGCAGGGAAAGCCTTCTCTCCGTGGTGGCGCTGCAGTGTCGTGCGTGTACACTAAACTGCACAAACTCTATGCTGCATTTGATCCAACATCGATTCGCACAGCATGAGTGACCGGTAAACAAAAACAACGATGCGTGCACGACTTCGCACTAACTCGCACGACACTCTGTTTCGCATCGCATCCATTTCACGGGGCTGGCACGGGTTGTGTTCTGTGTTGCGTGCGCAAAAGGTGTCCGGTTTCACCTGTCATACAGCAAGTCATCCTTCTTGGTAGCGCATTCAGAACAAATCGCCGATCGTAAGCGAGACACGCCGCTCAGAAGCACTTGGAGAGGAGAAGTGTTGAGTGTGCACGCTTGCGATCTCGTTATTGTCTGCGGGAATCATCAAAGCATCTGGAAATCGCATCTTGTCGTGAAGGTTGTCGGGAGTAGAGATTACTTGTGTATGATATTTCATAGCTTCTCGTTCATTCGTAGAATCTTGCAACAATTTATATTTCCAATGGAATTAACATTGAATACATTTAAAAAAGATAAAAATAATGTAGAAAAGTAATTTAAAGAAATTAGCAATCAATAGTTTTTATGATTGAAAGTACAAATCTTCATTTAATACATTTTACGTCCGATACTACCAATTCACACGTAAAATTCAGAATATGCTGTAAAAAAATAAAGGATTGGTTTAATTTTATATACGGGAGAAGGGAAAGCAATAAGACATGGGATGTCTTAACTGATTTTGTACTTCCAATTAGTACAAAATCTACAGGCATACAGCTATGGAGTAGATTTTATCGGACACTTCCATGAAGCGCGTCTACGAACTCCTTTTTCATATTTCTAAGTGATGTTCATGCTTATGAATTGGATCAAATTCACAGTAGATTTGTGTGATATCCTACATATGTTGTCGCTGTCCATCCGCTTTCTAATAACCATCTCCACCACGACCACCACCATGCTGTACAGTTCAAGCGCTATACTAAACGGTGACTGGAATGGAGTCATTCGGGCTTTCTGGGAAAATGGGGAACTAAATATAGAAACCACTGCACGTGACACTATTCCAGCGGAATGGCGCATGCTACGCGGAATGCTGCGATGATAAATCGACTGCCGAAAGCGCATGGAACAATGTCACACTGTGCACGATAGCGAAGCGATATGTTTCGCATAAGAAATCGAAGCTTTCAGGGATACGCTATCGCTTGTACTAATGTTGTTGTTTTCTTCCCACGTTCTCTCTTCTCCGCCGTGGAAACGCAACGCTCCCCCACCGACCCGTGCAGGACCGGCCGGGCGCAGTTTGGTCGAGATCCAGCACATATCCGGCGCGAACATTCAGATCTCGAAGAAGGGTATCTTTGCGCCGGGCACGCGCAACCGGATCGTCACCATCACCGGGCAGCCGAGCGCGATCAACGTCGCGCAGTATCTAATAGAGGACCGCATCAGCCAGGAGGAGACGAAGCGGGCCTGCCAGACGGCTGCCAACGCGGCCGCAACCAACAAAACGTCCGCCGCCTCCGTCGCTACCGTGACGCAATAGGGGTGCCGGACGGCAACGGGAGCAGCAGCAGCAGCGACAGCCGCCGTCACCGCCGCCGCCGCAGCCGCTTCTAGCCTAGCAGCTTTCGCTAGTCCGCCCAAAAGCCGCCTCCAAACCGCCATCGATGACTTTAAGGCAAACATTCATCTGTACGTAGCGCATCCTTCAAACTGACCCGAGCAGCAGGTGGTGCTTTGAGAGAGAAAGAGAGATAGGAAAGAAATGTAGGTGTATGTGTGTAAGTGAGAAAAGCTTATTTAGGGGTTCATCTGTGTTGCCAAGAATGGGACATACACACACAGTGTGATAGTGGGAAAAATGCAAAAGCAGCAACTGCAGCAGCAGCAACAAATAACAACAAACTACTGAGGAAGACATATTAAAAGTGTAGGGGCACTGTTTCGTTTAGGTGTGTGGCATCACACCCCACAAATGGTAGGTGGGTTTTGCTTTAAATTTAGTGTAATTATCCCTCCTCTCTCTCCCGGATATGGAGCATGACCAGCAACCCAGCGAATCGTTTCGCGTTGTGGTGACGGAGGAGGGAATCGAGTAGAATGTTTTAATGCTGGACTATTAATTGTTTGTTGTTACGTACATCGTTTCACGTACTTTGTTGTTTATTTTAAAGCACCATGTTTAGAAGGTGCATACATGTGTACGCTCCGGACATTCGGTGTTGCTTAGGAATGCGGTAAAACAAAAGTGAAAACGAGCTAGCATAAAGTTTGATAATGTTGCTACAAGGAGGCATGCAAATATAGAGAAAGAAACAGAAAAAAAGAGGGATGGAGCGACAAAGGAGAGGAAAAATCGGGCAGAGCATATGAGTAGCGAATTGCAAATTATCAAACAAAATTATATGATTTCGCAATGTGATAGCGAAAGGATTGAGCGAGAGTGGTAAAGAAAGGAAAATACAAAGAGAGACGGTTGACCCTAGGTATAACCAATGGTACACAAGTAACACATTCATTACAAAACACTCACATTACACACACAAGAAAATATTACATACATATATAGGACGACACCGACGGGAGGGGAGGGATGAGTTAGTGTGTAATTGTTATTTTACTAGATAAATTGAGTCGTCCCGCGTGATCGTTCGTACAATGGTGTGTACCCGTAAAATTCATACATGCATAAACACACAATTTTAACAAGCGTGAATAGCGAAAAAACACACAGGAACGATATAATCAAATACAACAAAGGTAATCTAATGAAACACAGACTACGAATAAGATTTCGTACCAGGCGGTGGGACGAATCAGCAAGAACTCGGAACTAGGATCATACACATCAGATCATGATACCGATACCGGTGTCCAATGTACCAGAAAAGCAAACACAACCCCCCGGTACACAGTGCATGTATTTTACTTGCTTTAAAACATCAGTAGCCGTATAAAAACTCATACACGATTAAGTTAGTCCCATTTAACAATTGTTACCCTGTGTTGGCGCTTATTTTAAGCTCCATCACACACACACATCCGCGGTTACCGCTGAAAGCGCAAAAAGGCAGCACACCTTGTTCTAAGATGGTTCGATACAGCGAACCTGCTGGTCGCCCTGCCGCGCGCAAATGCGAGGAATTGTTTCGTTGTACTTTTAATTTGTTGCTTCGTTCGTTCATCGATGCCAGTCATACTAATGCCGATAATGAATACCAAAAAATAATATCGATTCACATCACACACACGCACTGCACCATACGCACCTTCATTGCCTTGGTTCATGAAACCCGGCTGCATGAAACCTGCGAAACGCGGGATAGATTTACTTTTATTTTCTCGAGCATCACAGACTAGTGTCATTTGTTCGAGTTACATGTTGTTTTTAATTTTGCTCATAGTTTTTTTTTTCTACCTTTGTGCTAGACTAACCTACACCAGACACTCTAGTAGAACCGCATGCCCACCAAAAATGGCGGCGTCGGGTCGGGAAATGTGGAATATTAGTAGGCGCAGAATGAAACGCAAAACGGCCAAGCGGGCGATGATGTCCCGGTAGCAACCGTGCCTACGGGTACACGTTGCCCGGGATGGTATGGTATACATTTTTAGTCGGGAAACTCTATTCTAGTGGTTATTAGCGTATTAAGATATACACGTACACGCATTACTTTTCCTTTTTTCCTTTTTATTCATTTATTCAGTAGAGCATAATATGCTCGGTGAAGATGGGTCACCAGTTGTATGTACATTTTTTTTACACGTTTTTCTACAGTTTTGTTTGTTCACTTTCGTTAGCCTGATATAGGGGTGGTTTCCAGTGGGAGGCGGCAGAGCGTGGAGGTTCCGGTCTTTCGGAAGTGGGGAAACGAAACGGCCAGGCCTAATCATTAATTTCTTTTCACTATTCTGTTCGGTTTTACTAGCCGCAGAGCATTATCTAGTTTAGTTTCACGAACCACCGGGTGGACGGGTGTGAAAGAGAAAGAAGGAGCGAAAGAGAAGGCTAGAATAAGGAACAAGACGAAGAATTTAAATCAAAAAAACATTAACAGTGGTGTCAGTCAAATCTTCCAAGCGCAAGCAGCGTGCAATATTTCAACGTTTTTAAATAATTTTTCACACGTTTGTTTCATCCTGTGTGGGGTGGGGTTATTTGTTCATCTACCCCTATCCCGCACACTCGCACAGTCAAACTGTTGTTAGTGTCCGTTTTTTTTTTTTCGTTAATCCATCACCACCAGACGTTAGACGATGTTTTAGTTCGCTCGTATTCGCTTCGAAGCGAGAGGATGAACCTTAGCTTAGTTTTAGCCCTAAATTCTAGTGCAGTCCGCGGGAAATAACTCGCATTAAAAATAACCAAAAAGACGAAAATTATCCCCCACTCCACCTTCCTTTCTGCCGCTGCGCATCACAATCGATGTAAAAAGGAGTTGAAAATCACACAAAAACCAACATCGCAATCAAAGCAAACGGAGCAAAGCAGGTTCGTGCAAATGATGCTAGTTGGAGCGCAAAACTAGAAGAGCAAAAGAGGTGAAAGAGGTGATGCAGCAGTGCACGATGGAGAATACGCCCTGATAAAAAGACATTTCGAACTAAAATGTTTAAGGCCTTCTCTCCCTCCCCTGACCGAACTCCGCAACGCGTGCCAAAGCGAGCCAACTTCCCGCTCTCTGGTGTGAACTGTTCGATTGTCTCATATATGTGTGTGTATGTGTGTTGTGTCACTCTGCTGCTCTAGTTTTGCGCTTTATACACGGCCTGCTTTGTCGTCTCTTGTTTCGTGTACCTTCCTGTTTTCCGTTACTTTAGAAAGTTTTGCACTATTTACAATTTGCAATGAATTTCCATTTTCCTGATCCACAACACACCGTAAACTGGTTAGCATGATCGAAACTGGTCAATAATCGGTCGATTGAAACGAACTAGCCGATGGTTAAGTCAGACAAAACAAAAAGCAGTAAAGTCCGGAACGGAAACGGGTACAGAGACGAAATGGAGCAGAGGGTGGAGATGGTTGGTTCAGATAAATTTATATAACTAAATAATTATATTACATATAAATTCATTTACCGAGGGAAACTCCACAAAACAAGTACACATGAACACATAAACAAACACACACAAAAGTCCGCAAATGTTAGAAGGATGTAATTAGTAAACCATATTTCTTCATTCAGTTACCAATATCGTGCGATAAGGATGTTCCTCCCCGGTGAGGAGGACATGCTAGTATGAGAGTAAAGGCGTTTAGAGTATCATATAAGGGCGGGTTAGGCATGTGTTTCGACAAACCACAGACAGGCGGAGGAAACCTTTTTCGTCCGTCTGAAACAGCATCACACCACACCAACACACACACACATCTAGTTCCAAAGCATCTCGTAGTCAATCAGTCGTACCCTTTCCTAGAAAGGATTCATATAATTCTCTCTTTTGAAGCGAATTCAAAACGGAAGGAAAAACTCCATTATTTGCATCACATAATAACATCAGGCGGTTAGGCGGAAGTTGGAGGACAAAACACACAGAAACACGCCATACGCATATGCATACCCCACGTGTACCATCTCCACATGCACACCTAAGCATACATACATACATACATACACGAACACGAACACGTGCACTATCTACTGTGTTATGTTTTATTCAAAGTTTATCTATATTTATAGCGAGAAAAATGTTATCACAGATAGGCAGTACAGATAGACACTGGAGGAGGGAGCGCTGCTTGTTTCCGAGCAGCTGAAAACCGATCGCCAGATGCGAGCCAAGAAAGGGAACGTTATAGTACGTACTGAGCGGTTGCGGACACCGCGTTGCGCAGCAGTTTGGCTGAGGAAGAGAGCGAGAGAATGAATGAGAGCGAAAGCAGCGGCAGCGGATGTAGTAGAAAAGTAACAAATTAATAATCCATTGCAAATCTCGCGATCGTTACCGATAAGAACGTAAGCGGCCGGGGAAGGGGGAGGTAAGTTAGTACGCAGACAGTTGGTGGAGCAGTGTTGCCCGGCCGGTTTTTTTAAGTGCGAAAGAATTTGCAGAGCAAAATACACGGAGTTATAAATGAGACAATTAACAATGTGGCCACTATGTTTTTGTTTCATGTTTCTATGTTTATTATGTTTCTGTATGTTTATTTTATCACATTCGGTTAGCTTTGATAGTGTTTCGCTTCGTGGTTTATATCGTTTTTATTTGTCTTATTTTTCTCTGTCCTAGAACTGATCATATTTTTTTATTCATTTTGCTCGTAGTTGACTACATAAGTTTAAAATTATCCTCTATGGTTTTTTTCTTCTTTTGCCTCTTACATTCTTCTCCTTTGTCGTTTAACGTGCTTATATGGTTTTGTTTAAAATAGAGATAATTGTTTCAGGTTTGTGTACGATTTTTTCGTCTTAAATATTTTCCTTTCTTTCTCAGTGCACCTTTCATTTAATTAATCTTTCAAGATTTTAGTTTTTTTTGCTCTTTTAGTTACGATTACCTTAACACGATGAACCGTGCGATTTGAAGGCTACGTGTGAAGTAAAAACAGAAAAATAGCAATCGATAGTACAACACACCGGACGGTAGGACCGGTTAAAGCTGAGAAGCTGTTCGCTGTGGACAGTGGCACTGTCCAACTTCTCTACCGTCGCAAAAACGAAGGGAACGCGCTGTGGAGGAAAAACATACCCATGTCTGTAAGGAAGAACGCTGTTTAGAAAGCCGATTATGTCTAACGTTGTGATGGTAGATAAATCTATTGCTGTTACTTGTTGAATGGATACCAATGCACACGATACACAATTTACTACGCGCGCGAAGTACGGATGTGGCAGACGGCATTTGGCGGCCGAAAGCGAAATCAGCTCCTGTTTGCCCCAGGGAGCTCCGGGGCTCGGTGAAAAGGTTCCCTCACCGGCGATTTTCGCTTTAAACGAAAATAGAAGAAATTAAATCGAGGGTCACCGCAAAATTAAGTACCTACTAGGCAGCAGAAGCAGCGACGAAAGATGGAAAAGATAAATATAATGAATTGTGGGCTGTTTCAATTAAAAGCTCCGTGAGGAATACATTCAAGTGCACAGTTGTGGAGAGGGCACGTACGGAATACTTATCAAACATTTAACGAATACTTATAAATACGGCTCCATTCTACGAATTTTATCCCACACACTTCCTTCTTCATACACGGGCTCCGTGTTTGCTAGCAGAAAATAAAAAAACAAAACTGAAAACGTAAAAGAATCACATAAAACCCCACGTCCCAGCCCTTTGCGTAGAAAAGAAAAACCCGTAAGCGAGCAAGTTTACATTAAGACGAATGGAATATCGTTCTCGTAGCAGTGGGAAGGGCAATGGTGGTGGTAAAACAGCGTTGTGAGACATAAAATATAAAATATTTAAGAATGAAGAAACTTACCACACACTATAAACGCCGGACAAGAAAGAATCAAATTAAAACATACAAACATAAATCAATGCATACTGCGACCCACACACGAGCGTCCGTTTAACGTAGAGTAAGGCAAGAAAGGGTAGCAAAAAAAAGCGGTTTATAGAAGGATATTTTTCTAAAGCAAAAAATGAAATTTACCACTATAAGAAATCAGTCCATACGCACACACACACACTCACACATATATGCACACAGCCGCGAGTATGTATATGCGTGTGTGCGTATGTGCGTGCGGCGTGCATTTGTAAGGATATTCGGTCGGTGGCCGCACCGAACGTGGCAGGGTTTAATGGCACACCAAAAAGGACTGGCAGTACGTATTGTATTGCAAACATCTTTCTAAACTTTCTCTTTCTAAATCCCCACACATACAAACCCCCATAACCCCCCCAATACAATTAAGCACGTAAAATGTTAATATGATAAAACCAACAGACAAACAAATACACACACACACACACACACACACACATCTAAGCCGTTTCTTGTAGTGACAACCAACGTTATATTTGTAGACTGAGAGATTAAAACAAAACCCCCTCCCGCTAATCGAAAATGAAAGGGAAGCTAGCGGCAAACTTTCGAACACCATCCGTTTCGCCTGGTCCTGTTTCCTCTTCCCTGGACGGGCAATATAGTGGATGGCAGTTTTCGTTTGCCACTCGATCATTCACTCGACCACCCGTAACCTACGATGCAAATGTTAAACCGTACACGAAAAAAAAATCAAAACCATCTCAAAATGCACCGCACTTTGCGCGCTATCTTAGGCAAAACAAATTTAATAGGAGATTTATAGAAATACATTCAATTCGCTCATTGCGGGTGCGCTTGAGTAACGTTCCCCGGTTTTCACGCTTGTTAAACTTTTCTTTAGTGTTGGTGTTACATTTAACGTACCCGTTTTTATGTTACTTCAAACACCACACTTGTTTCACAATCGTTTTTGCCACTATTGGCAATGTGTTTAAACTTCTTGTAAATGAAAGTTTAAAGATAAAAACATTGAAAATAGACATTTAAAAAGAATGAAACGTTGAAAGTGAAAAGGAGAGGAAAAAAAACAGCAAGCAAGATGAAAAATATTTAACTATTTCAAATTTAAACCAGAAACATCGTTGTTTACTATGATTAAAATACGCAACAACAAAAAAACACAAAATCATACTCAGCAAAACGAGTTACACAAACAAGCAACAGCGCAACGGATAAAAGCAAGAGAATAAACACTCCACATAATGCAACCTAAATACCATTTACATGATGATAGACAATATTTTCAAGCTAAACGTTTAATAGCAACACAACAAAAATTGCACCCCTTTCCATCCCATTTTCCCCCGGAAGGGACGAATCGTTGTAAAAAAAAAACACTCACACACATAATAGAGCATTATATATGGAGGACGGTAGCGAGAAGAGTTTTCAAGCGGGATGTTTACTCCATCCTTGGACACCACGTTTTTAAATACCCTTTTCCATCACCACCAACAACTCCTTCACACGCTCTCTCTATCTAATGGCACAGTTACGGATCCTTCTCACACGACTATATTCACCAGGAGTTCGTCTCACTTCGTCTCACTCACAAACAGTTTACACGGATGATACGGAAACCGCGTTTCGTAGCGAGGCTTTAACTAATACACCGGTACAGGTATCGGGTGTTTTTTTTTTCCTTACCGTTCTTACGTTCTTATCCTCAGCATCCGAATGGGAATGGAACGTTAAACAACAAACGTGCCACCGTCTGCCAGGCAAACACGGTGACACGTTTTCTCTAGAAAATTGTGTCACGGTGTGCAAATATAGTAAACAAATTGGACGAAAGAGTGAAACGCAGGTGAAAAAGCAGTTACACACATACACACATTAATAAACACGCTGTCACCCATTTTCACCACTTTTTTTTTGCGAGATGGTAACGGTCCACGCAAACGCCATGGGTTACTAGATCGGGACGGGTGTTAGGCGTAAAATTAGTGAGTTGATTTGTTGATTGGGTTTCCCCACAGAGGGAAACAAGGAAGGATTTGTTTATGCAAGTTATAGTGTTATATAGAAAAAATGGGACGTGTAGAAGAGTGAAGGGAAAGAAATAAAAAAATACACGAGTAAAGGAAGAGTAAAAAAAGGTAAAGTGAAAAGCCACTGTAGAATAGGTCGCAATAATGGTGTTAGATGAAAATTATGAAACTCAACCGTAAAAGGGAAGATGAAGGGAGCTAACATTTAATTAGAACAACATTACATTAGTAAACTAACGAAACAGAACAAAAAATGGAAAGAAAAGATAAGAAAACACTGCAAAGTGAAACAAAGCAACAACAAAAAATAAAACACAAACAAACCCAGTGAAATAGATAGTGTCAAGAGAATTGTTTGTATAGGGGAAAAGGCGCATTAGCGTACGGTGGGTGCAGTGGACAACCAACCAAAAAAAAACAAGAAGTTAAATAAAATTAAAACATTGAACAAAATCAAACGAGTGGCGAATACGGACACGAAAATGGCGACAAATGGAAAGAATCTGCGAAAGAATACGCACACCCGTACATTTGAAAAGGTAGGAACCACACCGTCATCCATGAGCGAGAACATTTCCACTTCTACAAACGCTTCCTTTGTTCTGTATGAGGCACGCAACATCAAGAACATTGCCCACGGGCATGGCACGGCGCTGGTAGCGGCCATGTTTGTTGTTGATCAAGTGTTTACAGGTTTTACATTCGGATAAAAGGAAAGAAAGAGGGAAAGGAAAATCAGCCGTACAGGAGAGAGAAAAACAATGGAAAAAGTTCAAAATATCTCGTATATTATTAGCCAGCAGCAAGCAGACCCGGCAGGAAGAAACACAAACCTATTCCGTCAAATATAACAAACGTAATACACGCGTACACAAGCCATACAGAGAGACACATGCAAACAAAACACACACGCACAGGAACGGGGAGTAAGAAAAGGAGAAAAACAAACAAAAGTGTAGTAGAAAAATTGATATTGCATTGTTCATATTTTTACATCGTCGTACCAGTGCGTAAATGGTGAAAGTAAAACAAATAAAACCAAACGAGAAATCAGTAATAAAGGAACCATGTCCCGGAGGGGTGCAGAAAAGATGGAAAAAGTAACAAGAAGGTTAAACGGCATCACCAAATCTTTCCACTTATTACAGAGCAGCAAATGAGAAAACACTTATAAAAAACACTTCAAAAAGGTCTAAATTTGAGAGACTTGACAAATGAAGCGGGCAAGAAGGCGGTAGCGTGAGCCACAGTGACAAAAAAACGCATCCATTTCAGCATCTAACATTTAAAACTAGTTAAATAATTAATAATTAAAGGTAATGAATGGTGCGGGCGAGGGCAACAGGAATCCGGTTGATGATATAAAGCAAGAAAATTGGAGACAAAAAAAAACAGACTCTTTCCGGTGTTTCAATTGCCATCGGTGCAGCCATGGCCCATGGCCACAACATCGGAGCAAAACCACACAAAACACACATTCACACCCAACCACATGAAATACATATATTATAGAAGAGTGAGCGTTTACCGACCGACTGGCCCTACACCGGGCCAGTCCGCATTCGGAATTAGTTCAATTATTATAGACGAAATGAGGTGGTGGTGGCGATGAAGGGATGAAAGCTGCGTCACAAGGGAACGAGGGTCTCTAGGGAAGGGAATTAACAAAGCAAACAAACAACAACAAAAAAAAGTTCAATAAATCTTACAGTAAGGAAATGAAATTATATTATTAATTATTTCTCGCACTCAAACGAGCGAGCGTAAAAACCCCTCGGGCAAGTTTTTGAATTCCGGATCGCTTTCCGCGAGGGTTCCAGGGATTCTAGGGTCTTGGGAGAAAGAGAGAGCGAAAGAGAAAGAGTGTGTGTGTACGTTTATTTGTTGTGTGAAGAAATTAGTACGTGGTAGGAGTATTCGAGTACGGGAAACATGGGAGAAGATCGCTTCTCACCACAGCAGGCTAGCAGAAATGGCCAAGTTTTCCGCAAAGTTTGCGCGTTACGTTCGTACCGAATTCTGTGTCGAATGGGTCGGTTTATTTCTCGTTCGGGAGTGTTTTTGTGTTTCAATGGTTTTAAGCGGCAAATAAAGAATGATCCAGTATGAGAAACATTTAATCTGTATGGTTTTCTTTTTTTTTGTCTTCATGCAACCCAGAATGGTGTATTACAATAATATCACAAAGAATCATGCACTTTTGTTCATTCCTATTGTTGTATCGTCACTATTTTTATTTATTTATTTATTTGATTATAGAATTAACGGCCTCCAATGGGCATTTCCTCCACATTAGATATATTGGCACCTTATCCCGGGT
>JXWZ01010663.1:0-11718 GCA_000956215.1 Anopheles farauti No. 4
CTTTTCACAAGTGCTGACGCATTATTAAACCTAAATTGCACCATCTGATAGAGCTTACCTTCTTATCGAAAGATGCAAAAAAAAGTTGTCCCAAATCCCTTCCGCCGCTGCCGTTCACAATCGGATAATGAACTGCATTGCAATATGCTAAACTCGCTTGGCCACTCGACACTAATTCACTCGCAAGTCCTTACGCTTTGTGACCTGCTTGTGGTTTCTAATGAAGTTCTCCCTACTGGTTCGATAAAACTGCAAACCACTCACACATTACCGCCACCGTCGCTGCCGTCCGCAGCAATTAGAATGCAAACAACAATGCCGCGCACAAACACACGGGCGCACACTTTCGATAGGACTTCAAAATGCGAGTTTAAAAGACCGCAACACACAACGCTGGACGCTTCCTTAAACATGGAACGCACTCGGTGAGGGCCGGAAAAATGCTCCTCTTCAGCAGCACAATCACACCGCGCACACGTTGCCGCTGCATCCACTCGGTGCGGCACTTTCCAGCAGTTGATCAGATTGTTTTGATGTTAGCACACAATTAGGCCGATGGAACGTAGCGGTTGCCGGAACCGATTTCGATTATTAATAAAAGAATGATCCAACCATTATGAATGCAGCTTCCCGAAACCACAACCGAACCGGTTCGATGCCGCTCTCGACGAAAAACGGTTACACGTGTGCTCGTTACACTCGTGGATCTTTCAGAGCCTTTTACGTTTCTTGTTTTCTTTCCTAACCTCGATTAATATCGGTCCGAAACCTTTCCGTGCACGCAAGGCAACACACGCGCGACGCAAATTCGTTTCCGCGCGACCATCCGTCTCCACACAGACTGAGCCGGGCGAGCTGAAAAAAGTCTAATCTAAACCGTCACCACATCGCCGCGAGCTGGGATTCCCTCCCGCGTGTCCGGCTTTGCTCGAATATGGTTCTGAATTAAGTGATAATAAGCGCTACCCTTCCTAAGCGACCCAAAAAAAAAATTCCACACAGCCACACGCATGCCTCTTTTCGAACTTATCTATCAAACTTCAACACCGGTTCGGACCGCAAGGGAAACCGTGGTGGAGATATCGTCGGTATTGGCTTATCAATATCATTACGTACGTAGATCGGCAAACGTTGAATATTAGGGAATACGATGGACCACGGGGGAGAAGACAGTGATGCGCATCTACCAATAACCCGTGTAATCGTGACGCATCGGCGGCAACCGTTTGAAGAATCTTCAGAAGCCGATCAGACAGAGGTACGCATATTGATAAGCACTCATTTATTGTGCGAAAGGAAGAATGATGAAATCTTCAGACACTGTATCATGTATTTTCCTTTACGCATTCGAAAACTTTATACAAAAAATAATCGATTTCGTATTCAATTTCTTTACTACAATCTAATTATTAAACAAAATTTCGTATGGTTATAGGAATGTTTGTTGATGAAATCATTATTTTTCTCTCACACCATCCTTCTGCAAACAAGTAATAAACTGCTCCAGAATCATCCATTTATTTGAATGTCGTCCCCAGGAAACAAATTTTGACGACTTCGTGCGTAGCTTCCCCACTTACCTGCAGATAGCGAAATAGCAAATGATCCCGCTCCCTGCGGATATGATAGCGATAGGATTTTTATTGACCCTACTGGCTGGCGTTGGCTGCCTACCCAGACCGTTTTATGGCCACCTCGAGACACCCCGGCGGGCGCGGCTGCTCCCCAGCAGGGTCTTAGTGCAATGACTGATGCGACAATAAATCTTGTCACCGCTGGTCTGCAGAGCAAGCTTTAGGTGGCCTGATAGATAAAGCTGCTCCTTTTTTTTTGTGGTGAGAACTAAAAAAAAAATAAAATACCCGCATGCATTTGGTAGTTTTGAAACATCTTTGAACGCTAATTTTGATCTAAACAGTCCACAATTTCATTCGTGATTCACAGACCCACTCCTCGCTGATGATTCCCCACTCTCCTTTTCAGGAATTACATCATCATTTGGTAAACCGCTTTGGTAACAAACAGTCACGGGCGCCCTTTGGTACCGAAATCTTTGTCTCAACGGTAGCCAACAGTGGATAACTGCAGCAGGAGCAGCTCATTGTGCTATCGCCGCCATTTTTACGATCCATTATAAGTGGGTCGATAATCTTGCTGCAAGAAGTGACAAACGTAAAAGGCAAAACGCATGTAACACCCACCATCGGGCGCGGGAAACTTACGTCGCAAGGAGTCGTCATCAAACCCATCGGAGCCGATCGCTTCCGCGCTATCTGCGCAAATCGATCACATCAAAGGCAATGGAAGTAAGAAAAAAAAAACGAGGAAAACAAACGAGAGATAGCACGAGTGCAATAAAATTGCGACAGTCACCTTAGAGCAGGGGAGGGGGATAAATATGACAGTAGCGCATCGGCCGTTGCGTTCACCCGGGCGAGCACAGGGTTATAAACTCATCCAAAGTACACACAGCACAGCAAATCGACAAAAAATATCGTATCAATAATCATAATCGTTTGTGTTCATTTTTTTTTTAGTCTCTCTTCGCCCTACCTACGGAAGCGTCCCGAAAAATCGTTATCACTCGGTACACTCTGGGGAGTCTCCAATAAAACTTACGTCACGGGTGTGGAAATGAGGAAGTTTAGGGAGCGTTTGTTACATCTTCTATTTGCTGTCTCATCAGATGGACTAGATAAACTTGGGAAGGGAGCACAGCAAATATGGCATTAAATTTGGAAGAAATATTTCCGATGGATGGCGTCATTTGGTACTTTTGAAGTAGTTGAAAACGGTTCACACTTAAAGGGCTAATTTATCAATATATTCCATAGCAAATCGCATGTCCAGTAGCCAACTTCACCAGTCGCAGCATGACGCATCCCTAACCGGCATACGAGAGCAAGGTCAGACGGTTCGCAGACGCCTGGCAGACATCCCATCAGTCGCATCGTGTCCATGTCCCGGCATTAATCAAACTGCACGCGACTCGTACCGGACCCGGCGACGCGCAAATCAATGCAACGCAACGAACCCTCGGCACCGGTTCCGTTCGCTGCCAGGTGCTGCTGAAAGATAAAAATCTCTTTCCTCCGCCGGCGCACCACACCTTTCAGCCGCCTTCCGGTTAGGCAGATCCACGCCCCATCATACGCACATCATCATCAGCAGCCCTGGACGGCTGCTCCGGGCTCCGGTGTCATATGATTAACCACTTCCATCCCGACGAGAAACAGCTCGGAAGAGGAACAAAACGTTCGCCGGCATAAGAAGGCATTCGCGTGTAGCTCAGGAAGGTGAACGAAGAAATCATTCCACTGGCGCCGTTTTGCAGGAAGCGGCCGCTTGAACGGTGACAGCTGAACGTTTCGAGGGAAGATGTAGGTTTTTTTTCTTTTTCTCTTACCATGAGTAACTCACAATAGGGTCTTCCTCACAGTCTGCAGTCTGCCCCGTCTTGTCACTTTTTTTTCAGATGCAAATTTGTGCACGCGCTGCACATAATTCTGGACACAAAGATTAACTCTCTTTTCGCTTTTAGTTTTCAACAATAACGGTAGAAACCTTGCAGGAAAATAACGAGTAAGAATGAGACGTTTAAGGGCTATATCGTCCGTTCTTTTGCTCCTTATCCTGAACCCCTCTGTAGTACATCAAAAACATATGACTTTACATGCTGTTGATAGCCCAAATAATTTATATCTGTTCCGGCGTCCACAGGGCACCCCCGCTTCAATTGGACAAATCAACCCATCACCCATTACGATACGAAAAAACAACCCAGGGGAGGATCCGCTTCGCTAGAACACAAAGTTGAACATTCAATTATCTTCCATCAACGTGGCTCCTACGTTCCACTTCCAACCGCTTGCGCCCGGGGATTGGGTGGGAGAAAATTGACATCCATTACCGAACCATTCAACACTCCGGCGCCGGTTGCCGGATTCACCCCTGCCGGTAAACTGGGGTGTTGAAGGTGTTGATGCGCCAGCGTAACAGACACCGAATGAAGAGCGTACACGTTCACCCCTTCGCAATGGATTTATTTCAGGAAAAGTTTTTGTTTTTTTTCTTTTCCGACAATTTTGATTGCAATTGACCGATGTTTGTAACGATTAGAAGTTATTTAATTGTGCCATCAAGATGATTTACGATGGAAAATGTGTTTTTATTACTTTTTATCTAATGTACTGTTAAGGTTAAAGTTACAGCTAAATAGAAAGTTTAGCTGGATAGTATATAGGAGGAGTTAGGAGTTTTTTTTTCATTACAATAAATAACGCTGACTAACGGATTGATAAAATTGTATAAATTATTATATTTCTTCAATCGAACTGACTTTGATTACGCACAGGCAGAAAATTTATGAATAAACTAATAATATAAGTGTATACATTACTGATCATGATTCATGATTCACAATTTGTCATTGATTGAGGTGCTTGCGTGTAACAAAATCTTTCACCAAAAATCACCCATCCAAAATACCACTTCAATGATCCTGATAAAATCGAGGATTGCGTGGCCATTATCATAATTTTGCACGCCGCTCACTGTCGGTGCGGGCCACCAAAAACTATGTGCATTTGCGTTTAAATTACAGACCGGCTTCAGTTCGTGCATTAAATCATCATTCCTCGAAGAAATTCATCAAACCTATGGAATGCGATCCGTCAATGGCCGTCGCGTCGGGCTCTGTTTTAATCAAAGCACACCATGGAGAAAAAAAAATCAGCAGAGCGGCTTGCTTTTCGTTACCCAACGCGCGCAATTGAATAATTATCGCTCAGCGTACTGGAGCGTACATTCCCAAATTAAATTAGGAAGGAAAATTGTACCGTTGAAAGGTACCCCCTCAATTGCCCCCAACCACCCCCAACCGGCCGGTCAATTGTCAATTGTTTGGCCCTCACACGTTCTTCTTCCACGCACAGCGGGTCTACACTGACCCCTTTCCGTCTGATGATGGCAGATGATAAGGATCTGGTAAGGGTTTTTATCGGAAGAATTTTGTTCTCAGTACGGCGTGAATACGAATGCTCTCATTACGGTATGAAAACGGCTTCTGCGTGTAAATCGCACGTTAACCCGAAAGGAACTCAGTTTTTGAGAGGTATATTTTTGGAATTCGAACCAATTTTAGTTATTATTTCTTTCTACAAATTCCTGAAATTTTCGACAAATTTTCATGAAGTACTGATATTTTAAGAATATAAACTTTATAGTTTTTCACTTTGCTTCAACGGACACCTCTCGACCGATCCATCAACCAAATTGGACAACTCATGCCAGATCACACTGGCCGTTCCTGCTGAGCGCGCTGGACAAGTTTCTCACCATCGCCAGAGTAGATAAGGAAGATCAACTCTTCGAGGCCGATGATGGGATTATGATAAGCGATATCAGCATACCCCTTTCTGGCCTCCGCCAGAAAATGACACTTTAATTGCCCGCTTTAATTGATTGCGTACCGATTTCGGGACGGAGCGGTGGACAAACGGCGATCTTGTTCGATTAGGGTGACTTCTGCAACACGATGGCTTTTATTGCGTTGGCCAAACGCACGGTTGCAGAGAGAAAGAGAGTGATAACGGCCAACCGTGACGCATCGGTTGCAAATCACGCGGTTTCGAACGCACGTAATCCTATCTGCAGCGTATTGGTCGAGCTCAAATTTGCGACTGTCAAAGGGATGATAGTCGATCGGTGAATAACCCAACAATATGGAGCAGAATAGTTTAAAACAGCACCAAACAAACTCATTTAGCGAATCAGATACCGGAATCAATCACAACACGCACCACTCAATCTCTACCGGGCAAAGGGTATTTTTTTATCTTTGCTCATGTGTCGCGGGTTATTACCTAACCAACACCTTGTCCAACTGTTTCTGTAACCCCGCCACTATCGGCCTCGCAATACAGTTCGCGATTGGGCTGGGTACCGTCCGAGCGTACACCCTGACATGATCCAAATTACGTAGAATGCCCGCGAAGTGGCATATTTATGGTGACAAATGACTTAATCTCTTCCGTAGGTTAGACATCGTAACAGAAAAAAAAACCAGATCGCCAAAGTAGTGGTGTCGTTATGATAGAGGCTTGAGCCGATCGATCGGAAAAGGAGCAGAAAAATCTAAGCTACAAATCAATCGAAGCGGCGCTATCACGTGAGGAGCCGCAGAAGCGTCCGTTCCAAACAGCGAAGGTGCTCTCTGCCCCGGCCAAGTCCCGGCCAAGGGATTAGCATTATCTTCGTGTGCCGTCGTCTATTCGCGCTTCATGGTTTGGGTTTTTTCGAGCGCTTGATTGGAGGTATTTTAGCTTTCCAATTCCGGGCACGGTATTGATAACGATACGTACGTCTTGCATGGGGATGCAACCAGTCATCGTGCGCTACCGTTCTGGGCATTGATTGATATTGATAGAACGAGGATTTGAAATTAATAGCCGGAGATAAGAATAATTATTAAGCCCATAATTACCTCCACGCTTATCAACACGGTGTGCTGATAAGAGTTGTTTTTAAAGAACTAAATATACTGAAAAAATAGACCAAAACAAAACGACGTTTGTCTGTAGGGCTACAAAGGATGAATATTGTCATCTGTTGTTTCTGTAATTAATTTAATTAAATCAATTTCAAACAATAAAACAAAAAAAAATTACTTCATAATGAAATACTTATACAAAAAATGAGGAAATTTTGGGTTTTGCTAAATCTATACCTTACATATCAGTCAACTTACAATGTATCAGTATGTTGCTCAAAATGCAACCAATCGATTGCCTGGTGCCAGTTGTTTTCAAACCGAAAACTTTGCTCCCGAAAATAACACTTCAATCACAGCAAAGTCAAGCCACAAAAAGCTCATATGCTGACACACCACCCGGTTCGAATGCCCCAAAAACAAGATAGCATACCGGTGAATGTAATCCAGCGGCATAAAAACTCCAATAAACAACGCCCCGTTTGAAGGTGACTCTTGAAAGACAGCTAAATTGCGAGAGGCATTTTCGATTAGCATCCCAAATTTTGCACTTTGGGCTTTATTTGTACGTGCATTTGCTTCTCTGCATTTGTGTGCTGGGCTGGTGTGAGATGAAAATTGGCCATTTACGATGAGTTTCTAATGGGGAAGTCATTTCACACACACACACAAAAACACACACGGCCGAAAAATGCTTTTCAAACCAATTTCACCTCCGAAAGGATTCACTTGCAGGCTATTTTAAGCACCGTCGCCGTATGAAGAGTGAGTCGTAATTTTGCGTAAACATAAAAGGCAGACCCAATTCAACTGCCACCGATAGACTTTCGTTTCCAATCAGCTTCCGTTTTTTCGTGATTTTTTTTTGTTTTGCTTCTCCCGATATATATCCGTTTTGCGTTTTTTTTTCTCTGCAATGAAATATTCACACGGCCTACAGCCTTCCGCCGCAGCACGAACGCGACACGCGACCCACACATACTCAAAAATAGCAACAAAAAAAAACACCGCCCACGAAAGTTTGCGGCCACTATTTGGTTGCGGAAAATGAAGGCCAAAGTTTCGCACACGAAAAAACAAACTTTTATTCGGCAACCTGACACCGGGATGACATGCGGTCGAAAAACCTTTGGTGCACGAAGTACCGGATCGTTTGGGGATTTTTATTTCAACACGTACGGCGACTCGTACGCGGAAGGGAAAGCCACTCACACCGAAACCGATGTTGCTTCATTTTCTTTTATAATTGTGCTACTGCTATACAAACACTGCTAACGCGCACGCTCCCTTAACCGCTCCGCGGCACGTTTTAACCGCGGAAACCACAGAAACTTTTCCACTTTCCCTTTTCGCTTGGTCCCTATACGGACACACCGCAAAAGTGCCGGAAACCGCCGGTGAGCGCCGGTGGGTGTAGACGGTTAATTAAATTGATATACGCCGACATGCGGGGCCTTTAATTGCCGAGGAGGTTGGACGGGTTAAATGAGTTCAATGAACATTAGGTTGTGAATTAAATAGAACATGAGAGGGTTAAAGAGATATGGGAATGAAATAGTTTTGATACATTCTATATTTCTCTACACTTTCCATCCGTATCTGTCACAGCACGAGAGGGTCTCTGAAATAAATTACAAACACTATATCTGCCACCACATTCATGTAAAACACATTGGGCTGCTCCCCTTTTCTAGACAATAGAAAAAAACTAGCTAAAAACGCAACTAGAATGTGATTTCGAATTTATGAAATCATAATTCGCTTATCATACACTTTTACACTTCGCCGCCGCTTGGAACGATGGACCCACGCGAGCAAGTGTGACCCGTTCGAGGGCCAGCGTGTCATGAATAAATATTGTTCCAAAAACCGAGTGCGAGTGGGTGAAAAACGCGAACAAATCCCACATTAGAATTGCTAATTAGTGAGCAAAATGGAAATGGGCTCCGCAGGAACGCGTGGTAGGTAGCGAGTAGGGCGTACAAAGTAGCAAATAATTTTGAAAAGAAATACACACCAACACTGAATCAAGAAGGATTAAGCACTTCTTTTCCAGGTCCTTTCCTATCAGCTAATGTTGCACGATAAGCGGATGTTGTTACTGACCCTGCTGATATCTTATCACCGAAGCGGCAAGATGGATGACTTCTTTTGATTGACGTCTGTTATGGACGTGAAACCTCCTTCAAGAACCTTCTTCTCTTTTAGGATGATGTTTTGCAACGAGATCGGGAAAGTGAAACTGTGGACAGATAGCTTCAAGATAGCTTCAATCGTCAAGATAAAAAAGGAACCAAAAAACACCAAAGGTTCCTACGCGAGGGTTCCGACGCTTCCCATTGTTCCGAGCGTACGCCTTTAAAAACGCAAACGCTGGAAACATATGTTCCAGCAGCTCTTTCCCGCAAACGCTCCGGGCGCATCCGTAAGCACGTGTTTCCTGTAATTGAAAAGCAACGCGCCCGGGTGAATCCTGCGTGCCACGTGTCATCGCTCGGGTTGCCTTCCCCCGGCCACACCAATTGCCAATTGCACCTGGTGGATCAAAACGGTACATCTTCCCGGTGGTGGTGTGACGTAGAATGGTTGGGAACAATAAACAAAAAAAAACGAGGGACGAAGTATCTCTTCCACCATAACGCCACAAGCAAAGTAGGCGAGAGAATACACCCTAACTTTGTGTTGATTGTTGTATTTTAGCCGGATTTTTGATACCGCCAAGTTTGTGTACATAAATTATGAAAACCCGGTGCCGGAAGGACAATGAAACGTGTTGCTTCCTTCCGGATATTATCTTAAGCTGAGAACGTTACACGCCCGGGAAGCACCCGGTAGGGGTAACGCAACGTACAAAACGCTTTAATGTCGCCATATGGTCACTGTCGTTGGAATTCAGTTTCCTTGGGCGTTCGAAGATGGTGCGTGAAGCGTAAAGAAACCAGTCACCAGCAGTCGTAAGCACACGCATTCGGTTTACATAATTAAGATATCATATTTCACCACAGGCGTTGAAGATTTCTTACGGCGCCCCGGGCACGATGGGCAACGCGAACGCTTTTTAGTGATAGACTGCCGCAAACGCTCCGAAGTCCAAACTCCGTGTATGCAAAAATCCCCTCCCGAAGTGGCGGAGGGAGATAAGAAAGCAGACCCTATCACTGATTCAGCTCTCCGTTCAAGCAGACGCACCGATAGTGCAGACGGAATGATTCGTTGAAGAAACTTCATTCGTTCCAAAAACAGATCCAACGTTACCAGACATTCGGGTGTGTTTTGGGATTTTCCCATCGCCAGCAAACTCATGCCAGACACTTCGGCGTGAAGTTTTATCTGAATGGTCGCGTCAAAACTCGAGGGTAGTATCAAGTTGTCCGCTTTTTTTTTGGGTTCAATCGGGCTCTAGCGAGAGCCTTATCATTTGTTGGACAATTAGATTGATCTGGTGACCACTTGCTGTGAGAGTCCATTTTTTGGTCATATTAATCATTACGTAAGACAAATGTGCGAGGAACAGCTATGAGAAATATCATTTCAAAGAAAGTCAACTCATAAATGTTTTGTTTTCCTATGAATAAACAAAACAGTATCTTGTTTGTGCCTTACATACATGATTTATCACTAATCTTTTCTGAAACTTCTACTGCTTCTTCCTTCTACCACTCTGCGAGCAAGCAAATGAAGTTGTTTTTGATTAAATGTGACAGCCCTAATTTCCCAGTGTCCCATAGTAAACAACTTATCATTCCACCGCCAGAAGTGACAACCGTTCAGCACGCGCCTTAAACAACCTCGCACGTTTAACTTTCGGGTTGTTGGGACAACCCTTTCGCCACTAGTTTATATTACGACGACTTGAAGAGAAGAAAGGGGGAGGGAGCTTGGGGTGTACATTAAGGCATAACTCGCTCCTACACCAATTTCCTAGATAGTTAATACAACAAAGTCCGGAAGTCACCTGACAACGCACGGCCGAAGTTGGTGCGAAATGGAACGTCCGGAAATCGGTTCGATCCCCGCCACGGCGAATCCGGTGCGTACGAGTACGAGCAATTTGGCCAACTTCCGCGACACACGCGGCCAGGTTTTGAAGAAGCAACTTCTGACACCGGTTCCTGCCGCGTCCTGCCGGCACGCACCAGAACGCACGCAGTGTGGAGGAAACTTTTCGGCACACACTGCGTTCAAAAGCGGCCCGAAGATACCGAAGATATGGCAGGCAATCCCTTTCCCGTCCGCTGGTCCGGGCTACGCAAAATCCCATCTCCCACCCTCGACCCACTCGCGGAACCGAACCGATCTGCAGTTAAGGTGCAATAACGCAGGAAATTGGGCTGTCATCTCGCGCTCGCCGGGCCGTACCGGAAGCTAGCTACAAATAGTTGCGCGCCCAAGCACGGGTGCGGCTGTGATCCAAAATCGGCTCTGCGTAGTAGCCCAAATAATCAATGCCCGCAGCCACATCAGTTGGGTGCATACATATATTTTTTCTCTTCCCTACGTTGCCTCAACGAACCTGTCCATCTTTCCGACTGACACCGGTAAGCAGTAAATGGGTAGCGGAACGATCCGTGTGATTTCCGGTGCACGGGTGGAACGGATTTAACTTTGGAAGTGGTGCGTGCACGCATTTTTTTTTTCTTTCGTAATCTGCACACAATTCGGTGCGTGGGTTTAGTTTTTTGGCAAGGAAAAGGGTAGGAGTTGTAGTAATAATTTGAAGGAATGGTTTTGTTATTTGCGCCTAGAAAGAGACAAAAGACAAGTGGAAAACTAAGCATAAACTAAATCCGCTTTATTTTAAAATATTTTAAAGACATATTTTTAGCGACAAAAACTTAAATCTACATCAGATATGATTTATTTAATAATATTAAGAACAGGACTCAACTGTCAAAAATATTTTTCCCTGCTTCTCGTTTTGAGACAATATCAGTTCGTTCACATTGCAAAATTAAATGTTCGTAAAAAAATGTTAAATTCCCGCCAGTCGCAGTTTCTTCCTGCAAACACCAAAAAACCACATTTCTGCCCGCTCCCCAATGCATAAAAAAAATGCAAACGTACGTCGTACGCTCGCCAGCATTATTGAATTTGTCGCGTTCGCGATCCACCATCGTCCACCCCTGGCGGGAAGCTAGATGAAAATTTATCGGCGCACATAAATTTACATTTGCAAAAATGAAATCGCCAAACTCTACCATTCGCAAATGGTTCTGTCTCAAACCACG
>JXWZ01010666.1:0-14562 GCA_000956215.1 Anopheles farauti No. 4
GAAAACCGTGACATATGGGCAAAGTATTGCGATATTTGAAGAATGGTGTTTGTCCACCCGCGTCTGGTCGTTGAAAAGGTAAAACAAAAGAAAAACTCACATCACATCCTGCATCGCTTGAGCTCCCAGCAGGATCTAATAAAGCGTCATGTTTTATGGATAGTATTTGTCCCGCTTCAGCTCACCTCCTGTTCCCTTTCGGGCCGATCGGCACTCGGCGACAATGAAAATGATTTTAAACAAACCTTCCGAATTGGGGGAAATTGAAATCCATCCAGCTGTCGAAACGTCGTCTCTTTGCCGGTGTCTCCCATTCGGGTTTACTGCAGCCACGAACGAAAAGGATCACTATTTGATCTCGGTTATCGGTGACGTTTTTGTGTGCTTTCTGTCTGGTTTGCTCGTGTGTTTTTTTTACTTTGATTTAGTCTTAGATGTTTATTTTCCTTTAATACGATTTTTTCCTCCGGCCCCCTTTCCGTACAGGAATCGATTTCAAGCAGAAACTCATCAACCTGGACGGTGTGCCGATCAAGCTGCAGATCTGGGACACGGCCGGTCAGGAACGGTTCCGCACGCTGACGACTGCCTACTACCGTGGCGCGATGGGCATCCTGTTGATGTACGACGTGACGAGCTTGGAGTCGTTCAATAATTTATCCTACTGGCTAAGGAACATTCAGGAGGTAGGTGGACACGTCAGACGGCAGGAAGTGACGTTGACATTTTACTTCCGATCACTACGTGTAGCTGAACGGGTTCAACGTTTGGAATGCGGAAACATGTTACGAAAATTGCAAATCCTTGTTCACGTTATAAAATATCATTCTATATTTGGATATTTCAATTAATTGAAGATTTTAAAATTAATGAATAATTTCACGTAACATCATCAATATATCGAATTTAAAATCATTTTTGTACGCTCTTCTAGGATGCTTCTTTAGTTTTGTAAAGGATGGAAAATGCGTTGGGCTAATGATAAACCTTTCCATATGGGTCGACTCTCGAAACAAACGTTTTCGAATGGAGTTCAGTTCACTAGATGAATGAATAATGGCAAAGTGCACACAAAGGTGCACTGCTTGTTCCACATTCCCGTTCAACCATCCACACATCACCATTAATAATTATGTTTATTACATTCCCCTTATTCTTCCTTTTTTTTTACAGAATGCAGCCCCCGACGTGGTGAAAGTTCTGGCGGGTAATAAGTGCGAATGCAATCCACCCCAGCGTGCCGTTGACAAGGAGCGAGGCGAAAAGGTAACCGGAGGGAAACGGTGTGAAAAAAAGCAAAATCACAAAATTCTTTCCACACACTTTCGTCGCACCGCCCAAAAGGGAATTAATTGAAATTAATTTATTGCACCACCGAAATCGCCCGATTTCGGAAACGAGACGACAAAATACTGAAACCCACGGAGAACCGAGGGACACGGGGAACTTCCGATTTCGTTTGACGCCACCTTTTACCCCGGTGCCACTCGAATGATTCGTTCATGCGACGGCTGTAACCGGGGTTTGGGTAAAACCCTTTGCGTCCTTAGAAATCGCAGGTGAATGTGGAACACAGCAGCAGAAACGGAACCACCGTCAAATGGAATGGAATATTAACCGAGACAAATAGGCGACACACGGAATAGCTGTGTTTGTGGCGCCGGTTTCCGATTTGCTGTTTGAGGGTCCGGATTTGTGTAGCTGAAGAGTGGGCCTCTCATTAGCAACCGGGACGCCTTTCACGTGCACTGGAACGGATTTATCGCTCCGGTTGCCTTATGAGTGGCAGACGCCTATTTCTTGTTCTACTTTTTCACCCCTCACCTGACGCCGATGCCAATGACCTGTTGGATGTGAGATTTATCGGACTGGAAGTATGATGAACAATCGATGTAATAATGGGAAGCTTTAGTGGAAAAAATATGGTACTAAGATTGGCTACATACCAGCATTTAGAACAAGTACTGCTGCACGTACTTAGTACAATTTTTAGAACAATACTCAAAGCTTTGTCTGCAGTTTCTTAATGAGAGAAACCAATAAGCTAAAGTTTCCAGCAGATATTTAGTTATAAAAAATATTCTCCCTACGTATTTTGTCGTATACAATGACTCTGTATATGTAATGATCAAATGCCGTCATCAAAGGAAATATTATATGTGGCGGCAAAGCATGTTTAATAATATCTAATTATCGTGCTTTCATTACAGATTGCTGAAAATTTCGATATGCCATTCTTTGAAGTCTCGTGCAAACAGAACATCAACATCGAGGAAGCATTCCTGACACTGGCCCGCAAAATACGCGAGCAGAGAGAACATCGGGTAAGATAGAAACCAATTCTTCCCCCTTCCTATTACTGATAATTCATTATGCTTGCAGGGTGAAAACTTTGACGATGGCGATCGTCAAAAGGGCCTGCAGGATATGATCAAGAACGGACCCGGCTCGAATGGTCTCGGACCGTTTACGTTAGGCAGCGGTGGCGACGGTGGACGCTGTTCCTGCTAAGACGGTGCAATTAGTATATTCACGTTTACAAACATTCACGATAAGACTTATCACGGAAGGCGCAGTGAGGCTAGGAGACGAAACTACAGCAGAGGCAATGAGTGGCTACATGAAAAGTGCTCTGAAAAATGTTTATAATTTAATCCTAGTGCGTTGTACGGGACGCACGGAAGTAGCATTGATTGATGTGCCCACCCAGCTATTGCGATGGCTACTGTGATTGCACCGAAATATCGCAGTTACCTGGGAATGTAGAGCACAAACGAGATGTTTCGCGTGCTAGAAGCACGTGGTTCGGTTTTCAGAAATACAGGGCATGTTAGAATGATACGGGAATGATAGGGATACGACCATGATTGCGCCAAAATTTCGACAAAGTAAGGAAAATGCTTAGAACGGAACTTTCTCATCACACGCTTGTCATATTTCGGATGCATGGATGGACTAACACTGGTGAACGCAATTTACAGTCTACTAAGCATATGCAAAGGTAGCTACTGTCCTACGCCACAGTGGAACACTTAATCGATTTAGACAATTTTTAACAAGTTGCAAACAATTAGCAAACAACACACACACACACACACACACTCACGCTGAACAAAGGTAAAACACGGTGGAATATGGATCGTGTTGTGGAGGACGCAGAGCAAAAATAAAACCAGAAAACCATTACACGAAAAATGTGAAGAAATATAAACAGTCTTTCAGGAGGTCTATGTTCCGTTTTGCATGTTGAAAACAATTCCATACCGTCAAAGGACACTCTGTAGCTTAAAGGTCCAGTTCCAAGTAATCTTTAAATGGTAGGCCCCTTTCTGCTTATATTTTGTAGCCGTCCTCGTGGATTTTGTTTTGTATTCCAACATGATTCGTGTCTATCTGAATGCCCCCTATGATATGCTCATGTTTTTTAATGGACCCAAAGTGCTGATGTGTGTCGTGCGTGCATAAAAATGTAGGCTAAAGTGTTGCACGCGATAATCGATGTTTGCTACTTTTGTTTACCGCGTTAAGTTAGAGAAATACTAATTAGATATAGTTTCGAAAGTAAACATCCTACCGCTCAATCTCTTACCTTGGATTGTAGGTAAATTACGCGAGACAAAACAAAAGCACGTATAATGTAATAGCCAAATTTATACCAGTTTAGTTTTGGGTTTTAAACACTGTAACGATAAGAGCGCATTCTAACGAGCCACCGTTTCAACCGATCTACTGATACGATGATGAGGTGCCGGTAGGGAGGGTAGGGGGAGGGAAGTCGGCAGATATAAGAATTAAAGAAACATACTTAAGCATAAACCTTAACGAAGATTGAATAAAATATACGCATGTAGGAATACTATTACCAGGTGAAGAACAGTGGAATCGTGACAAAGAGCGGATCTGCATGGCAAACTATTAACGAACACGGCATTGAAGTATGGCTTCGATTTGGTCACTAGCTTCAGGGTAAACGAAAGGACATCCAAACTACTTTCAAGTATTCCTTAGGATCGTAGGACAGCATACACGAAGCCCTAGTCGGGAGGAGTTGCAGGAACGGAACGGAGTCGAGCCGTGGAGCAAAACGATGTTTCAGTTGTAAAATTGATGGTAGTTTTCTTTGGACTATTTCGAAATAAAATTATCATGGAAAACCGGATCTATCAAACGTCTCGATTGTTTATTGCAGGTAATACTGAAGATAACGCGTGGTTAAGAACGATGTTACTAATGTTCGACTGTGTGTGAATTGTATATGCTTCGATCTGTGACGATATTCACTTGTGCTCCAGCTTCTAACGCGTACATACTTATACACCATGGGTGACTTTTATTACGTTAATGGGCAGTTCGTCTCTACCAGTACTAGAATGCTGTGTTGCAAAGGATGCACGTCGAGCAGTTTGACGAACCATCCCATGCTCTGCTGCTTCTTGGAGGAGTACAGGCTGAAAAGTGATAAAAATATTACAAGAACTATTAAATATCATTGTGAAAAAGTTGGCACATTTTACGGTAAAAACCGTAACTAACATTTAAACACGGTTGCATGATGGATGGGATGTTTTATTTATTTTTTTTTCAGGTACTCTTGATTCGGTGATCTTGCCAGCGATATATATTCCCGCACCCGGTATTAAAAAGTTTGACAGAGTTAATATTACTGAATGGCAGGTTCGAAAACAACAGTGAGAATGATGGTTTCGGTTATTTTGCACACCTTCTCATACAACGTGTGCTAAGTGACGTGGAATGTTGCTGGTGCAAAATACTTCAATGTGAAAACCTACACTTGAGCAAAGACAAATTCGGTGGTAAATTACGATCCTGGTTCAAATACGTTGCCACATGAAAAAATATTACGATGTACTTTCAAGAAACTTGGCATACGTTGGCATACGTAAATATTTAGCATACGTTGCAAACACACATGAGAACCTGACGTTTTGTTTTCTCCGTGAGACAGATTTGGTAACGAGTGTTCTCTGTCTTTGAGGATATTATAACAACTTGAAAGAGTTGCTAGGAATGTGATGTTTAACTTTGAATTGCAACATACTCTTTATTTTTACACAGCTTCGCATCTTTATTTGCACAACTTATTTCGTACTCACATTTAATACAGCATTAAATATGGTTTAATTTAATATGGTCTTACGCTTACGAGCGCCACCGTCATATTAGCCGTAGTAGTTTTTGTACACGCACATGTATCCTGGCACGCACACACCATGGTTGTTGCGCGCGTAACCTTCCTTGCAGAAACATCCCGGGGCACAAATCTCCGGACAAATCTGCTGTTCACTAGATTTGCACTTTCGCTCGACGCATCTGCTACTACAGTCCATGTACACTTCTCCAGACTGGCAGCTTACAGTCTCCTCGTTCGACTCGGCAGACTCGCTAGACTGAGCTGTTGTAAGACAAACATTACACGATGTATGAACGAAGTTACAAAACGTAGTTTGCTCTCTTACCATACACGGACAGCACAAGTACGGAAAGCACAATGGCAAAAATGGTAATTTTGTGTGTCATTTTGCAATTCCGGTGACTTTTCTTCTACAACTGACAGTTTTGAAACACAACAGCTAGAATGTTGGTGCATTAGTCCACCATCTCCACCACTGCTTTTATATCTTATGCTAATCAGTGCAGAAATTGTCAAAACTAGAATACACCTGAGCAAACACAGGTTTCGTGCTTGTTTGATTGAGGTCACAAAATTTTTTGAACAAAGCAAATTTCTGATTGAAACTAGCTCATGGTCACTAATGCTTCTGTTTCGAGTGCACAATATGGTTGATGAAGATTGTTCAAATATTTTTGTCTATTGATTGTGTACATGTTTTACCAACCTGCAAAGGTGTATTCGTGTTTGATTACTGCGATCCGAAAAGTAAAAATTTCATACTTTCAGGCGTTCGATTGCATACTTTCAGGCGTTTCCGAGACATAGGGGTAGTCAGATTCGGTGATTTTTTAAACGAGAAATTTTATTAACACATGCTCGAATACATAACTCTTTGAACTTCTCCTCCACGTTGTGTTAGGTGACGGTATTACTGTTCAAATATGCGATGGTGTTACTGTAGATCCATCGTTTTGGCATTAACATTACTTCATGCATTGGATACTATACACAAGTAATGTAAGATGAATTACCGAAGCACAACCGTTTCGGTTTCAGGCAAATAGGAACCGACAGAATCATCGAACAACCACCTTTAGCGTTCCGTGCATATCCCGTCTTGCAGAAACATCCGATCTGACACACTGTAGGGCACAGCACGTTACTGTTCTTCGGAGCGCCACAGTTTGGCTCCATACAGCTGTTACCGCATGTACTATACACTTCGTTTCGTTTACACGTACGATTTGGATCCGCGGGAACGGAGTCTTGAGCTAGATTTAAAGCTTGTGGTCAGATTTTATGTCAAAGGAATTGCTTGAGTCGCTTACCATGGAGTGATAGTACATACACGAATAGCACGAAGGCTAGAATGCTGCCTAGTTTTTGTAGCATGGTTGGCGGAAGAATTTACAACGGGCAACTGGTTCGAAGGGGTTTTGATAAAATCTGCTTCCGGAAGTTTCTCCGTGATCAATTTATATACCCCAAGACATTTGCGCCGCTGCTTTATCCTACCAACAGCAAATAACCAACAACCAAAACACCTGATGAAACAAGGAAAGTCAAATTGCTGAGTGTTACATGTTCATTATATCATTCGTGATACTGTCATTCTACTATTTAGCCATCAACCAATGACTGCTTTCGAATACATTCGTACAAAGATTCTCTTTGCACATAGGAAATGACGAACAACATGCTTAAGGTGAGACTTGTTGAAAAAAAAAATGATTCACTTCTTAAGCAGACTTATTTGAACAGATTCGTTTCTGTTACAGTTGTTGTGTACCACAGTTGTGTACCATATTGCGACATATAAAAAATAGGATGTACGCTTATACGCTTATTATGGTGTATCAATCGCACAAACGTATTAAACATGAAAAATGATAAAAGTTTTTTATCCAATAAATGCCATATCTTATAACGTCCTTTCCACAAAAACATTCGTAGAGAGGAAAATATTTGGTCGCTTACTTTGGGAGTTTTCCTTGCCTTTTTCCCATTTCTCCTTTCATTCCGACTAAAAGTGTTACATAGTTCTTCTTCTTCCTACAGTAGTACTGTAGTACAGTTAGTATAGCACAGTCTTACAATATCTCGTTCGATATATAGCCTGCCATATTGCCGGATTACTGATAGTCCAATACCACCGTAAAAGGTTAGACATTCTTCGCTGGGCAGAGACGTTCCAAATGGGATTAATTTACGAATGCTATCGTGTGAAGGACTAGTGTCGCTACCATGACACCAACGTGTTCGCCCCGAATACAGCAACGCAAAAAGCATAAGAAGATGCCAGCCCAAAGTTCGGTCAACTTTAAGTATTTTCAAGGGTGTAGAAATGTGAAAGCATTGCTTCATTCTGCACCCATTGCTTACCGCTAAATAGAACTTTATAAAACACACATTATTTGCCATACGATGAAACTTTAATTGTGTACTATCATATGCTTAACCGATGTAGTTACGGTAGGTGCACATGTACTGGGGAACGCAGGCACCGCTAGTGTTGCGTTGGTAACCCTTCGCACAGTAGCATCCGGGAAGGCACTCCTTTTTGCAATCAGTCTTAGGCTTCGCGTTCTTGCATTTCTCTTCCTCGCAAGGGTTGCCACACTTGTTGAACTCCTCGCTGGGACTCTTGCAGCTAGCTGGCTTCACGGGAGCCTTCGTTGCGGATTGGGCTGTGCGTAAAACACAAATCGTTAGGATCGTTCGTACGAAATCGTCGAGATGAGTTATTGCGCCGATCAATCAACTCAACTTACCGCAGACGCACAGCAGTGCGGAAAGCACCAACACTAGAACGGCAACGTTGCGCAGCATTTTTCTTGGAAGTCTGAAAGCAGCTGAAGCGAATAGCACTCTCCGAATGTGACTGTAGGGTAATGGCCTCGCGCTTTTATACCACTGCTCTGTCCACATACGGGTCTGCATCCAGACGAGAATAATCCAGAATTGCAGACACCTCCACATCCGTATCGTGTGTGATTCTCATCGAAACCAAATCTCACACTCACGCAGAAATCCCCAAAAAACACTTGAACAAAGATGCAGCAAACCTACTAGAGGGGCTGTTTTCATCGCTCGACACAAACATTACCATGGTATGGTTTCGTTGCCGAATATGCGGGCAATATCTTAACTATGAAGTAACTAGCAAATATCTCATAGTTCGTAGACCTCTTATATATTTTAGTGTGCGAATCTTTTATGCTACAATGAAAACAGTGCGTGTCAAAAAAAAAAACACACGCCGACCATTCCCAAGGTTAGTGCAAAAACAAGATGTACGACACGTGTTGTGTACTTAGCCTGCAGGTGCACTTACGCCAGAACGTCGGTCGGCTCGAAGATGGTCTCGTGTTTGTAGATGGAGCTTAGGATGTTTGCCAGTGCTGTCGTGCTATTGGCGACACTTGTCAGCGAAGGTCTCTGTGGATAGATCCGAAGAAGGGTTGCACATTTATTACGTCATGCTTAAAAGTTTGCAAATTATCAAATTCATCCAAAACTAAGTTCACAGTAACAATGCAAATTTTCGGGAGTATTTTGTGCTAAAGTATCTATTTTGCATGCGGTAATTACCGTGAGGTGCACAAATGCAAATCTTTCAAAAATATTAAAACAAAGTGAGATTGTAAAACTCACCTCCCTATTATTGTTCCTGCCATGCGAACTGAAACTAGCATCCTCATTATCTTCCGATGTTCCCATACGAGTTCCCCACAGCACTACGCAATTGTCATCGGTAGTCGCTATGGTGTACGTTTCACTACATTTGACAGACTGAAAAATTTGAAACAAATTAGCTTTTACCATCACTACACCCAGCTTTACCAGCTACGTACCATAACGAATCGTGACTTCAGCTGTGGTACGAATGTCGGTTGCAGCAGTTCGCACCGATGCCCGATGCCTCGCTGACCACTGGAGTTATCGCCCAACGTCACCAGATAGCCTCCCTCGATGAGAAATGCCGCATGTGTTTCCGCCACACTCACGGCCACTATCTTGGGATGCGCAGCGTTAAGCTGCATCTTCCGTAACGTAGCTGTTGCGGAAACATTCCGACCTAGCCCTAAACGGTTACCGGCGTTGCTTCCACAGCAGTAGCAATCTCCTTGGCGGGTGATGAGAATCGTACAGTCCGGTCCGGCGTACACTTCCCGTACATTCTGCACCAGCTGCGGAAGGATGACACGTTCGGGTTCTAGGGCGTTGTTGATGCGCTTGCCAAGCGCCAGTGCGCCATTATTACTGGATCCCCAGCTGTACACGATGCCACTTTCGGTGCGGGCCAGAACATGTGTGGTACCGCTAGAAACCTGTACGATTGGAATGTGCTCTAGCTTGGTGATCGGCTTCGGTACCAGCAGTGGTGCCTTATTTCCCTGCCCGAGGCAACCGTGACTATTGTCACCACAAGCAAGCACCGTTCCGGAAGCGGTACAGAACAAGGTAAAGCCATCACCGACGGTAGCGCTGAATTTAGAAGCATAATATTAACGTGTGCGTACGATAAACTCCAGTCTTTCGTTCGGTCGTTTATTTACCTAACCACTTTTCGATGTTTTAACGCTTCGATTCGCATGGGAATGTGATGCCATGTCTCGAGCGCATCGTGTCCCAGCTGTCCTTTGTCTCCTTCACCCCAGCTGTAAACGGTACCATCTGAAAGCAATGCAAGGTCTAAATATGTATCCTGCAGCCCTTTTTCGCAACATACCTTCCATAACGGAGACAAAGTGTTGACCGCGTGTTACTATCTGCTTTATCTGCACTGTCGGTGGTAGATGTAGTGGCGCCAGCGATGTGGACATTCCGAATGAGTGTAGCTGATACAAAACGGTACGGGAAGTTGTAGAGTTTTGATTGCGATCGGTGGAAAGAAGTGCCGTGGATCCTTGAATGTAGTTGATCGCATCGGTGCTATCTGCTAGACTGGGTGGTTGGCTCTTCGTTTCCATTACCTCCGGACGATCATTTGTGATAGGTTCGATAGAGATCCTTTCGGGGGAGATATAATATTTGTTAACGAATTGTAAGCTTTCTAAAATTGTCTAATGCTTCTTACCCTTCCGTAGAACCCAACTTGCGATATATAAATGGTATCCAATATTGCAGCAACTCTGACGCAGACGGTCTCGCATTCGGATCGATTTTAAAAATCAACCCAAGCACGTGACGCAACGAATCGGAGTAACCTCCCGGGAGGGTAACGTACTCGGCCGTCATAATCTTGGCAACAAGCTCGGACAGGTTCGAAGCCGTGAAAGCTTTCTTCAGGCAGCACATCTCGCCTAGAATACATCCCAGCGCCCATACATCGCTCTTTTCGTTGTACTCCTTACCTTCACACTGTGGATGAAGTATGCACATTAATTTCAATGTAATGGTTCCCAACATAACAAACTATGCAATTTACCATACCATTTCGGGGCTAAAGTAATACGGTGTGCCTAGCACCGTCTGGGCGTGCACGTTCGTGTTCATGATCTTCGAGATGCCAAAATCTCCCACCTTCACTGTTCCCTTACCGTGCAGGAACACGTTTGCCGTTTTGAGATCACGGTGCAGAATGTTCTGCGAGTGCATGTAGCTTATCGCACTGGTCAATTGTTCGAACATGTTCAACACGAACCGTTCCGGTAGCGGTTCACCCTGACTACGCTCCGACAGCATCTGCGCCAGCGTTCCGCCGTCCGCGTACTCCATCTCGATAAGCAGCAGATCACCTCGTACGGATGACCCGAGGTAGGAAATAATGTTGGGATGGTGTAGCTTTGAAAAAACCTCCACCTCGTTCATGGCCATCTCGCGTTCTGGTTTGGCGAGATTACTAAGCGCTATCTGCTTCATGACCACCTGTTGCCCATCGGACTGCCTTTCGTACAGAATGGCGACACCGAACGAACCCTGACCTACGGACCGTATCCTACGGTAGCCGGGCAAATCGAGACCATGCTGTTGTGTTGCATGGCCCACCGCATCTTTTGCAATTACTTTGTCGTCGGGAGGATTTTGATCGAACAAGGTGATGCTTTGAAACCGGCTCAGCAGCGAAAGATCTCCGCTTGTTCCGGATTGGGCCGGGTTGGGCTTTACAGTGTAGGAGCGGCGTATTTCTTTCAGTTCCATTTAATTTAAAAGAAGTTTTTATCGGCAAAACACAGCACCACGTACCACGGAAATAAGATTACGAACGAAAACTGATTTGTTGTGGGTTTCTTATCGTCAAGGATAAAGGAAACAATCCATTCGAATGCGCAAGCGCTTTAATTTTTCGAATAAAATATAATACATTTTTGCCATACCCTTTTCTGCAATAAACGTAATGTGCATTATATTTCATTTAAGATCTTTCATAGTTCAAGCAAATCAATTCATTTTAATCATAACTTTTGTGCTCATTGTGGCGATGTAACGTTTTTTTTAAATAACAGAACATGTCCTATGAAAATGCTCTACGCATCAAAAACTGAACGAAGCATGTTTGCCGTCACATACAGCGATTTTTTCATTTCGTAACAGAAGATATGTGCAGTCTGTGTGAGACAGTTGTGGTTCAGAAAAAAACTCAAACAATAATGTTTGAATGAAATTAAAATTGAATCTGGTATTTCATTTAATAATAAAACAAAAATGCCTGCTCCGCCAGGGGGCGCCATGCTTCCGTCGCAAGGTTCGGTCAAAACGGCTTGACAGCTTTCGTTAAAAACACGCCACTGAACGTGCATTGACAACTTCCGGCATTTTGTCGTTTGAAGTTTTCTTTTCGTCTCAAACATCCAAGATGGTAAGTAACGTGCACGCAGTTTTGGAGTAAATTGTTGGAAATTGGTATGGTAATCGCTGTCGGCCGAGCCTACATTCATCATCAACAATGGCACAACTCGCCGGCGGTCGTTTTCAATGTGTTTGGTGCTGCACTACGGCTGCTTTTGTGCGAGAATATAGCGACGGAAAAGTGCCACATTGTTGATATTTGGGATGCCGGAGAGTGGAAGCGGATGCCGTGAGTTGTTCCCATGTTCTCATTCTGTTGGATGAATCTGAACCGTTGTTGAAGAAAAACGAAACCATTTTGGGTCGCACATAAAAATGTGTCTGTGAAGATTGTTCATTTGTTTACGTAAATGAATCATTAGCAATAATGTAGTATGTTGTATTGCACTGTGAACTAACGACCGTGACAGGAATGGTAGGTTAGGTACAGGCAGCGATTGCAGCTGGCGGCATTTATAAACCGATTCACTCCAATCTGTGATAGTTCGCACCGTTGTAATTCGATCAGATTCTAACTCTCGCTCATGATTAATCTCACCATTTTTACAGGCGCGCGGACCGAAGAAACATTTGAAGCGTTTAAATGCTCCACGAGGATGGATGTTGGACAAGACCGGCGGTACCTTCGCGCCGCGTCCGTCCACCGGCCCACACAAGCTGCGTGAGTCGCTGCCGTTGGTGATCTTCCTGCGTAACCGCCTGAAGTACGCGCTGACCAACAGCGAGGTCACGAAAATCGTGATGCAGCGCCATGTCAAGATCGACGGCAAGGTCCGCACCGATCCCAACTACCCGGCCGGTTTCATGGGTACGTATCGGCGATAGAAGTGTAATTTAACGACGGTGCGGTGCGTGCGGTGTGTTGTGAGGCAGCCAAAAGTGCAATTTATTCTGGAGATTTTGCTTGTATGTTTGTGTAAGGTGGCCTTAAGGAAGCGGGTTGATAGCGAAACAAACGACGCATCTCCCGCTATTTAAAGTTGGCCAAGAATGAACTCTCTATCGACGGTCATTGAATACCTTACCTTTATGGGGAATGGTCTATCAATAACATAACTGACGGAGAAACAGTTCACCTGAAACGAGTGAAAACGTTTAATGAAACAAAGAAATGAAGTGCGGATAGTGAACAGTGGAAATTTTGGCCCGATCGAAGCAGGTTCTCTGCTGAACAATTAGCGTAATCTGTCAATAATGGGCCCAGAAAAAAATCTCTATCGACGGTCATTGAATACCTTACCCTTGTTTGGCATGGTTTATCAATAACAAATCTGACGGAGAAACAGTAGCAAATATGTGTTAATTGTTTAAAAAAGTTTAAAATTAAGTACGATATTAACGATATCGTACATGAAATGAATCCATAAGAAAAATGCAAATTATCGAAATTCAATGCCAATTTGATTGTCAATTGCCATAGGATTTCCCATTTAAACTGTGGTGTTGAATGGTGCAGAAAGAAGTTACATCCTCCATGCAACTTTCGTGAAAAACCCCTATAATTATGATTCAAAGGAAGTGTATCTGGAAAGAGAGTTTTGGCCTTATCGAAGCAGATTGTCTGCTAAACCATTAGCGCAATCTGTCAATAATAGGCCGAGAATGAACTCTCTATCGACGGTCATTGAATGGTCCCATGTTTTGGAATGGTCTATCAATAACAAAACTGACGGAGAAACATAAAAGCAAAGAGCATTGTTGGCTGTAAACAGTAAAGCACTGTTGCATTGTTGCATTGTTGTTAGTTGTATATTCTCATTTTAAGGTCACTTTTCTAATGATTCTATTTTCGCTTTCTATGCTTGCTTGCGCGCATCCAGATATTATTAACATCCCCAAGACCGGTGAGTACTTCCGCCTGATCTACGACGTTAAGGGTCGCTTCACGGTGCACCGTATCACGAGCGAGGAGGCCAAGTACAAGCTGCTGAAGGTGAAGCGCGTTCAAATCGGACCGAAGCGCGTGCCGTACCTGCTGACGCACGACGGACGTACGATCCGCTACCCGGATCCGGCCATTCACCAGAACGACTCGATCCAGTACGACATCGCCACCGGCAAGATTTTGGATGTGCTGAAGTTCGAACCCGGAAACCTGTGCATGATCACGGGCGGAAGAAATTTGGGTCGTTGCGGTACGGTGATCCTGCGTGAGAAGCACCCGGGATCGTTCGAGATCGTGCACGTGAAGGACACGACCGGACACGTGTTTGCCACCCGTTTGTCGAACGTTTTCATCATCGGCAAGGGTACGAAGGCGTACATCTCGCTGCCGAAGGGCAAGGGTGTGAAGATGACCATTGCGGAGGAGCGCGACCGACGATTGGCCAACAAGGCTGCCCAGTAAAACGGGTGCACCACCACTTCAAACGGTCGAAGCCGCGTCCCTTGTGGGGCGAACAATTCCGTGTATTTGCTATCGGAGAGAAAGGAGAAGGGGAAGGAAAATGAAGAAATTGTGTTCCGTTTTGAATGTCTAGATCGCGTTTCAAAACCTCCTGGAACACAACAATAAAATCTAGAATATACACAAAAAATACACACACCCTTCGTGTTATGTGAGATACAGTTGAGAACGTTGTCTTTAATGCTGTAAATCGGATCGTTCAAATCATTGTCTGTTTGAAATGACTTAC
>JXWZ01010683.1:0-12098 GCA_000956215.1 Anopheles farauti No. 4
AACCAAACACATTTGCACGTAGAGCGCAATTACCCTATGGAAAGGGGAGCGAGCACTGAAGAGCGTTATCGTGGGTGAGAGCAATCGAGGAAGAGCTAAATATAAAACGAAACGTCGATAGATTAGTATATAGAAAAAGAGAGCGAGAGAAAAGCACCCTATTTCCAACGCAGAATCCTTTCCTATACCCGTTGCAACTATTTATCGTGTTTGAGGAAAATTTGCAATATAACACTGTTACACTTCCACGGCGAGGTATCCGAGGCGAGGGCGCGCAGCCAATGAGGTTTGGTGTGCGTATTTGTGACGAATGTTGGGGTTTGGTTTCGTTCGATATTACTATTTTATTCCCGGCGCGAAGGTTACGCTGTTCCGGGTTAATGTAGACAAATCAATTAATATTCCACTCTAACGATTTTTTTTTGCTTTAGCCGAAGAACATTTATGTCAGGCGTAATATGTTTCAAATGAAAACAAAATCTTTGGTCTTCTTCTGTGGCAAAACGACTAAAACATGCCTGGTTATGACTGGTAAGGAAACTTTTTAATCTGAACATTGGGCGATTAATCGATTTGTCGAACGTTAAAGAATCCTCGGAGTGGCCAGGAACCGAACGAGCCGACACCGACATGATAATAGCACATGAGTGAGAGACATACAGTTTCCGTTCGATAAACATCCTTTACGTTTTCCTCACAAACAAAGCAGTCCTCAACACGCGTGCCGGAAACGGTCGCAGTACTATTAAAGGGAGAGCACAGGCTACAGGCCGGTGACGGTGAACATGTGGTTGGTTCACCTTGAATCTGCCGAGTTTTGTCTCTGTGTGATATTCGACTATGATAGAGAAAATTGGGAAGCAGAAATCGCGGATGGTCCAGAAAAGAAAATAGCGAGTAAACGGAAAACCCAACAACACTTAATTCCAGCCAGCCGACTAGGAAGGCACTGACGTTGGTTTTTTTTCACGTCAACCTGATGGCGGATGGATTATAGTTAGGTTCGATAGTAGTAATGAAACATTTTCGAGCGTTTTCCAGTTTCCGTCTTGAGTTCGTGGTCGTGGTAATTTGGAAAGACAACTCGTGTGGAATGGACAACGTTAAGGATAACTGTTTTTTTTTCCTTTTTTGGTCGCGTGTCTCGACGATGCACGTAGACAACGTAGACCGCGCGATTGTTAGTGTTTCAGTTCAAAGTGATGAATTACTTTCCAGAATCCCAGATTCGGTGTGACGAACTTATGTAGTGATGAGGGGCGTAAGAGCTAAAGACAGATCAAATGAAGATGATCAAAAATTCCTGCGAAATTTGGAACGAATTGGAGCAATAGGCACGAATAACAAGATAGAGAGAGAGAGGGAGAGATTTGGAGAGAAACAAACTGTTTAACTTGAGATGTCCAAAAGATGCATTTCTTAAGCCGGATGCTGCTAATACTGCTGGTTGCACTGTACTTCACGGACAGTAGGCATGCACATCCTGCTGTGTGTGTGTGTATGTGACGATAACAGTAGTAGGAAGGCGAGAAAAAATACACACAAACACAAAAACGACGGATTGAGTACAAATTACTAAGCACACCAAGCTACCGTTGGAGCAGCAGAGTGCTAAAAACAAATTTAGCACACACCACCGCTTATGTGTAAAGTAACAATCTGAACACTACTATATACGTGATGCACGATCGTACCGCATCGTGATTAACAACTCATTAAACCTTAGAGCTATCGAGGATCGGTGCAGCGGCATTTCACGGTCGCTGCGGGGAGAATGCTGAGAGAAGCGGGAAGAGAAAAAACATCAAAAATAAAATTTACCAATGGGCTACACCAATCAATAACACACGCAGCTAACCGAGAGGAACTGGGTTTTGTGATGAATAATTTTATAGTAAAAATTTGAAAGAAACAAAAACTCAAACCGAGAAACTATTCGGTTTAAAAGCACATAAACATACGCTTTATTATTGCATGTTGCTGTATGCACGAATGGTTTTGTTAGTCCCCTGCGCTGTACATTGAAGGTTCGGCTTTACAGTGCACCGGAGATATACCGGATGCCAGGGTGTTTCTGTGTTGCGAACCGTCGCAGTTTTAGATTACACACACACAACAAAAAAAAAAAGAAAAACGTCTTTGCAGTCAAATTAAGCATACTCTAAAAATTCTAATTGCACGTTGAAGCGTGTGCTGAAGATCAAATCGTCGTAACAAACTAAAATCCATTATTCTAATAAACGAGTTACCGTCCCGGTTCGCCTGTTTGCCACCGGGAGAGAGCATTTCAGTGTCCACATATTGCAGGTGTTTCGTTTTCGTACGATATTGCAAAAACGGGCCCGGAGTGGGGTAAAATTAGCTCCACTCCGCTATTAGAGTACGTAAAAGCCCCTCGACTTCGAGCGCCGTTCATAAGGACGAGTACACCAGATTGGTGACGGCCGTCTGGAGGGCATTAAGCCGGCTGGCCGGCAGGTTCGCTTCGTCGATTCGCAGGGCCAGCGCCTCGAACAGTACCTGCGTGCTGCTTCGGCGCATATTGCAGTTCGCCTGAATGGATTCGGCTGCGGTTCGGATGATTTTCACGCATTCCGATTCTATGAGATCAAGGTGGCGCTTTCGGCTACCGCTGCTTCCGGTGCCACTGCTGGGAAGTTCGTGCCCAACCGTAACGCCATTGCGAACGGCTTCCGATACCGTGAACCGGTCGGTAGACCCGATGCCACCGGAGCCGCACTCGATGGCAACGGTGACCGGCGCTTCTTCGCGTACAAACTGTCGTGCTATCGGATGCTCGCATTTGATGTCCACGTATCTGTCCTCGCCGATGTATATGTTGTCCAGGAAGTTTGTGGTCGAGCTGCGTGGATCGGAGCGAATAATTAGCCATTCGCCGGCAGTTTCTCTATCCAGGTGGTTTAACTTACAGTGAAGATTTGTTGTAACCCTGCAGAAATGTCAAGCTATCGAAATATCGCCACTTCTTCGGCTGCTCCTCATCGGATGTTCCGCGCGACGATTGCTCCACCCGGCTCAGTTTGATGAATTTATCGCGCAAGCTTTTCCACCGCCGTTTGCACACCTCCACTGTAGTCGAGATAAACGGGAAAATGCAGAGAAATGATTACCCGAGCGCACGTAATAATTGGTTGGCTGCACTACGAGCTAACTTTGGATGATGGCCAAGCAGCCCGTGGGCAGACGACGGGACGGATGGGACAGGCTTACCCGAACAGTTCAACTCGTACGCTATCTGCTGCCAGAGCCGGTCCTTGTCGTTCTTCCGCCGGTAGTTTACATTTTTCACATTATAAAGGACCTCATTTGCACGAACTTTAGCAATTAATTGCTCTTCGAAGGTCATTTTTTGGGCCAGTTTGTAAACACCGTAAACATTTGTTTTTCTTTATTTTTTTTTGTTCGATCGCACACAGGGCTCGCTACGCGACATGCGTGCGGACAGCTTGTGGAAATGAGAAGACTTTTAAAATTAATTTCTGTACCTTTTACTCGTGGTATGGGTCAGCAAAAAAACCAATAGAAATGGAAATTAATTTAATAATATTATATTACACACTCGATTTGCTTTTCTTTAGTAATAATTGTTCACAAACCCGCACAATTTGACAGTTGTGATGTAAATATTTGAAATGACCGTTAGCTATTGTGTGCTCGATGTACATTTCGTGATGTGAACTGAGTTCGAAAGCAGCAGCAAATGTTTTTAAAACATAATTAATACGAATGTATTGAGTGAGTCGGAAAACCATATATACACACTACGCACTATGCACAATACACACATGCTATTTCTACACCCTTCGGCGTCGACTAAATCGTTCCTAAATATTGCTCCTACGGTCTAAACAAAAACTACTTAGCTTTCCTTGTTCTCTACGTACTAAAGAGCTGGACAGCATCCTAACTTTGGCATTGAATTTGGTATCAGCGTTTGAGCATTTTAACAAATATGATATTTGGTACAACGTTTGCTTCTGTTCCAAGCACACATGCGTCACTTCTAGCAGGACTTTCAATTCGTAGCTAGTGGAAGCCTAACAAATAGTACTGTTAATAAAATCGTAACAATTTAACGTCAGCTCCGTCTTTTTGTTCCGCTTGATGTTGTTCAGCTTGTACTTGATGTACTCCTCCACCCAGGCCTGCGTCAGATCGAGATATTTCTCCGGCGGTCCGGGCAGGTAGTCCCGAAAGCCGAACACCGGTATGGCTGCTTCGATCTGCGTACCATCCACCCAGTTGTTGTAGCTGTTAATGGTGACTATTTGCAGGTTGTTCTTGAGCGAGGTGCGCCATCCAACGTCAAAGTACTGCCCGTTCGAACGATAGCGCTTGATGTTCGTAATGCCGTGGTTCTGGTTCACGTTTCGGTGGTACTTCCGTCGATCGTAGTATCCGGGCCCAATCGTCGGAACGAACAGCAGCCGATAGCTGTCGGCGAACTTCTTCAACTGATTCCAGTTCTTCCAGGTGGCGGCATAGTTGGCACCGTTGCTCGGCAGATACGTATAGAATCCGTCGAATCCTGCTCGCCTGACCATGGATTTGTGGTCCTTGGAAGAAATGTGGGCTATTACTATGGCGTCGTAGCTTGCATCCCGAATGGTCAGAATTCCATTGCGACTCAGTAACCTTTTCCACTCTGGATCCGTAATACGATACGCCTTGCGAATGTAGAACAGTGGTAGTTCACGCTTTTTCGAGAGTACATTGTAGTAGCTAAGCGTACTGCTCGTCCCAGCTGGTCCCTTGCCAAACGCGTCCACAAAGAATTTGATGTTACTACGTACGCTCTCGATCGTCCGGTCCGCGTACTCGAGAATTTCGATCGCTACCTTAAGATCGTACAGATCGGCCACCTTGAAGATCGTGCGCAACAGGTACTCGGAGAAGTTAGGCTGCCAACCGAGGACCACCGTGCCGATGCCGCAGTTCTGGATCTCGTTGAAGTGTTCCCGCACGATAGCTTCGCTTGTATTGTACAACTTACGCTTCGGATAGAACGCTGTGTTGATGACCGGTTCGTCGTTCTGCTTGAAGGACACGGAGTTGTTCTCGTAGATACGCGCAATCAACCGATCGCTGGACGGATGCGTAGGATGCGGCTTGTACCAAGCGACCGTGCCATGGTAGAAGATCTGTACGTTACGGTTCAACGGAAAGGTTCGGTTCCGATGTTCTGACGGTGGCACGGTAGCCGTGTGTGGGTTATTATTACCCACTAGGCGCTTGATTTTGTCTCGTATGATGCGTGCCTTCACCTGGTGTTCGTTGTATTTTTCCGGCACGATCGTCTGGCTACGGCGCAGCTCGTACGACACCACATTCTGGTAACCTTCGTTCGGCAGGGACAGTGGGGCCACTTCCTTTTCAGGCGTGCTGATAGTTGTGTACAGACAGAATATGAGCAGCAAGAATGAAGTCACACCGATCAGGCAGACGAACAGCTTCATCGATTTGATGCTGCTCAGCTTGTGGCCCATCAAGACGGACATCTTGCTTCGGTTTGTCTGAGAAGGTACCCTTTTTACATAATGCGTGCTACTGAAGAACGGCCAACAGTAGTTTCCGATTATTGTTTTCCTCAGGCAAGAACAACTGACAACTGGCAACGATGACGGATGTACACAAGGAATGGTGAAAATCGAAGGATATACACAGCGCGAACTAGTGCGCATGTCCCAAGGATCCTGTGCATCTGTTTGTTCACAGCCCGTTCCGGTAAAAACGTCTTCGCGTGTGAACGGGATAGTGAATAGCGGTGACTAGCAGGAAAGGAAAGGAAATGGCGATAAATTTGTTTGTAAACAAATTAATAATGTACCATTTTACATCCTCCTCAAACTGTTGCTCTCTTGATATGATATGTTGTTTGTGTACAATGTTGTTCTCGTGTATAGTTTTTAAAAATTTTACTCTGTTGTTTGATATCACAAAGAGTGCCTTTTAGTATAAGACACATTTAATTTGGAGTATATTTGAAGAAAGATAAAAAAGTATACAAACTTGAATTTGAATCCATCCTGCATCCTTTTGCTTCGAAGAGGTTCCTTGATAATCCTGAAGATGGCGTTAGCACTTCAAATGTCAAACGGAGATTGAAAACAACGACCGTCGGATCAAAACAAACTCATTGTTTTGAAAGCGAAGAAAACGTGTTTCTTATTCAACTTGTATTAAACTTCACATTTTCGGCAGAAGGAAACCGGTAGCAAACAACATAAACATGCCGCAAGACACGAAACGTTTGAATGGGCCCGATGTTTCCACCAGCTATCGGATTCACTGTAAAGAGTACGCTCCGAAACCCTTTGAAGATCGATTGAGTGCTGCGTTTGGAAAACTGGGAAAACGTAAGGACGGACGTGATCTGCAAGAAAGCCGCAAGTACTGTAAGTATGGTGAAGGGTAAGCATATTCTATCTGTTTTAATTGAGATCTTTCTTTTTAGATGCAAAAATCGGTGTAGTTTCAACAGCCAAAGGATCCGCTTACGTTGAGCTGGGCAACACTAAAGTAATTGTGTCTGTGTTCGATCCGCGCGAAATACCGAAGCAGAGCAAATTCACCGGCTTGGGCGAGTTGTACTGCGATTTTAAGTTCTCCCCATTCGCCTCGGCACAGCGTAAATCCCCCCAAACTGACTCGCGAGAGCGCAGTCTTGCGACTGCGTTGACCAGCGCCTTAAATCCCTCCGTCTGCCGGCATTTGTTTCCCAATCTGCAGATTGATGTGTTTGCGAACGTGCTAGAGGACGACGGATCGACGTTAGCGGTGGCGATAACGGCTGCCGGGTTAGCGCTGGGAGATGCTTGCATTCCAATGTTCGATATCGTGACGGCAACGACGGCCGGTATCCTCGGGGACCGTATCATAATTGATCCCACGGCGGAAGAGGAAAGCTTGTGTATGGATGGAAAGACAGAAACGAACCACGGTATTGTAATGTTAGCCAAGTTGCCAACGCTGGATCAAGTGCCAGAGATATGGCAGTATGGAAATGTCGAGGTCGATACATTGTGGCAAACGTACAAACAGTTAAACGACACTTGTGGCGATCTAGTCCCGATCATGCAGCATCTGCTTGTAAGCAAAGTGAAGAACAAACTGCTGGAGCTGGAGATCGAAAGTGACGTGGAAGATGAAAACGAGAAAGAAACCCCAGATGCCGGTGAAGGCACGTCAGCACAAGGTTCCGGGGAAGATAGATGATAATCGTAATCCACAATAAAACCCATAAACACAATCACTCTTTTTTGCGGTCGGTACTCATGTGTCGTTTATTATTAATCTTCAACCTTCTCCGGTGGTGGGCCACACGGTTGCAGCATTTTTTCCATAATGTTGAAGCGAATGCGGGCTTTCGACTCGTTTTCGACGACGGCGAAGTAGCTCAACATGTCGTAGTGGCCGAGGTAGCTGGCAAGCGAGTCCCGGTGTTGATTCGTCAACCACTCGTACTTGGTGGTGTCGGCGTGTCCTGTGCCAATGTATTTACTCTGCAGATGTTCCAGCTGACTGTGGATGTTGTATCGGTCGCCCATTGTTGTGTGCTGTTTGGATTTTTACGAATATTCCTGTGCAAAAACTATGTTTCTTCGGTTTCAGAGTGTTTTCAGAAAGCTATCGGTTTGTTTATGAGTTTGACGCTTTTTTCTAATGCTGCGAACTGTCAATATGTTAAATGCTTGCAGCGCTGTAAGCGGATGCTAGCAATACTAGCGAAGCGAACAGTGGGAAATTTATAAATAATTTAATTATTTTTAATTTATAATAATTTACGTATTTAAATTACGTTTTTGAAGAATATGCGACAACTTTTTTGATTTACTTTTATACACATGTTACTGTATAGTATAATATAATTGTTGATAGTAAAAAGCCACACAAATTATCAAGATATGCTATATACAAACATTTTTTGTTAGTAAAGATACCATTAATGTCTCTAGTATCGAATTTTCCAATCAATATTTATGGAATGTCTCATAACATAAACTTGTAATGGAATTTTCTTAACTCATATGTCCTTTAGTCATTTATAAAAGGTACAAAAGGCAGCTAGATACAAACCAGCTTCATTCACGCTATTCAAATGAGCATTATGTTTTGGCTCAGAAACACGAGCAAAGGAAAGTTGTTTGTACAGATGGTTTTAAAAAAATGCGTATGAATTGCTTGTTTGTTGCATTTTTAGACTGATCTCCACTCAGAGTACAGCCGCTAGTTTCAGTCAGAACGATGAAGTGGCTATACGCGGTGGTGCTAAACACATTTTACTGGACCACTCCAGTTCGAACCGATTGGTTCGATTCGTGCGACCGTCAGTTCCAGCTGACCAACGTTGCGGATGTAACGTTGAATTCGCCCTTCTACCCGTCGAACTATCCGGCGGGTAGTTCGTGTCGGTTTGTGGTGCATGCCCCACCGGGCTACACGATCCAGGCGACGTGTACACTCAACATGGCCAATCCCGGATCGGCCTGTACGACAGACTTCCTGTACATGTCGACCGAGGGCTTTACGTCGCCGGTGGGAAGCGAGTATTTCTGTGGCAAGGGCCAGGTGTCGCGCAAGTCGCTGTTCAACAAGCTGACCATCTCGTACATTTCGGCCAGCTCGACCAATTCGGGATCGTTCACGTGTCGGTTGGTGGTACAACCGCAGGAGTGTGATTGTGGATGGTCCAAGACGGCGAAGATCGTTGGTGGAAGTGAGGCCGGAGTGAACGAGTACACCGCGATGGTGGGCCTGCTAGACCCACTGACTGTGAATGTGTTCTGCTCCGGTGCGATAAGTAAGTTCCGCGTGGATCATTTACTTTGCCACAGGGTTTTAACGCTCTATCTTCTCTCGAAATAGTAAGCACTCGGTACGTTCTTACCGCGGCACACTGTACTCGAGCCATCCCCAATGTGAGTCGTGTACAAGCTCTGGTCGGAGATCATGACTATCGGACCGGGTTGGATACGCCATACTCCGCGATTTACAACATCGAACGGATCGTTGCGCACGAGTACTACAACGAACAGAACCGAGACAACGACATCGCGCTGCTGAAGACGACCGCCGAGATGGACTTCAACCGTGGCGTTGGTCCCATCTGTCTCCCGTTCAGCTACAGCACGTACAGCTTTGCCGGGCTGCAGGTGGATATTGCCGGCTGGGGAACGACCAGCTTCGGTGGGCAGATGAGCACGGTGCTGAGGAAAACGACACTGAATGTGCTGCAGAACACGAACTGCACGGCACCGTACGTGAACGATCAGAAAGTATGTACCTTCGCCGTGGGACGTGACTCCTGTCAGTACGATTCGGGTGGCCCACTGTTCCTGAGGGGCGTACAGCGCATGTACACGATCGGCATCATCAGCTACGGGTCGGCTTGTGCGGCCTCGACCCCATCCGTTGCCAGCCGGGTAACGTATCACCTGAACTGGATACGTCAAAACACACCCGAAGTGTCATATTGCGTTAAATGAAGCAGACGATTTTATTGATAACAGTAATTCCATTCGGGCGTGTTGTTCATTATCCACTGCGTGTAGTAGAGTACGTTGGTGCTGACGCTCGGTCGATCGGTGGCGCAAGCGATCCCGTACCCGATCGTGCCGAGCAGATAGGCACGCATATTGTACGCATCGGTGTAGAACAGCGGCCCACCGGAGTCACTCTGGCAGGTGTCCTTGCTCGGGGTAAGTGTGCACAGCTGCTGCGTTGCGGAGTAATTGGGATAGAGTGCGCTGCACTGGGACGGAGTGACGACCCCCAGGGTGACCTTCATCGGCACGTTCGACTTGGGTGCACCGTAATCGAGCGTACCCCAACCAACCGCCTCCAGCTGGATGCCAACAAACGAGGCACCGACGAACTTGATCGGAAGACAGACCGGTCCAACGCCGGCATTGAAGACGATCTCCGTGCGCGTTCGTACGATTGCGATATCGTTGCTGCTAGTTGAACCGGAACTGCTGTATCCTTCGTGGATTTTAATCGAGGCAAGCAAAAGCAGCGCCGTGTAGGGTGTATCCGAACCGGTTGTGATGTTGTGCTCACCGACAAGCAGCGCCAGATTTCCGATCGATCGTCCCATGTAGCAGTGGGCAGCCGTAACCGCGTGGTAGTTGGTTACTGGGAGAAAGAAATGAAAGAAAGAGTTCCTTTGTACGTGCAGATTGAAAGAATGAGCTACTGAAGGGCGATCTTACTGATTGTAGCGCCACAGAAGATGCCTTCGCCACTCTTGGATCCATCGACCAGCGCTGCCATCATGGGGAACTCATTGACAAGAGTCTCTTCGCCATTCACGATCTTTCTCTACGATCCGGGAGGCGAAATATGGATTATTATGTAGATAATTTCTCCTTCACACCGCCGATAGCTACTCACCGAACGACGCATACCACACTGACACTCGATTTTGGTGGCGGTACAGAAGAACCGTCCACCTTGAGTCGCACCGGGAACTTGCAGAGCGACCACCATACTGTTGTACGTCGATTCGGTGCTGAGCGTACCGGAACCGCAGTAGGATTGGCCATCGGATAGGCTGCTCTGGCCGGTCTTGGAAACAACCAGTCGATCAGTGTTACAGGAAGTGGTCTGCACAAATAAAATAACGAATGACAATGGGCTGCTATCGTGTGTACATAACAAGAGATAAAGTGCAAGTGGGTGTATTTGCGTTGAGATCAGAGAGTGTTTTACTTCAAGTTATCATTAGAGCAGCACAAATTTGCACAACTCTTCGTTTAATAGATAATTATTATGACGGTGATCATACTTATTTTTAGTGTTCCTTTTTTCTAACGAAGAGATTATAAAAATGATTAGTTAACAAAATTGTCGAGGTGTAGCTCGTATTTTTGAAGTGCATGCTATCGCTTCTCCTAATTTTCTATCAACAAGAAGCTTCTGCTCAGTTTTCTGACTGCTGTCAACAAAATTTGTTTACATTAAAGATGGCGCTGTTCGTACTATTTGCCTTTACTAGCTGTCATTGTTATTTTTACTATTGCTTTCTAGGTGGCGCTGCATATACTTCTTTTTCCACCCAACAGATGGCGCCTCATCTTGCCCAAGTGTTCTTACCAGCGGTATCGTAATGTCACTGCAGGACAGCCCGATCCGCGATCCGGGTGTCGTTGTGAGCGTCCACCGGCACTGTGTGTACGCCGGATAGAACGCTCCGTAGTACGGCGAGTAGATCGAGTATGACTGGCCGCTCGCAACGTCGATCTTATAGTCGCAGCTACCGTACTGAGCGTTGACGCCCGGCGCTGCGATGACCAGCAGGCAGCAAACAAGCCATAAAACCGTTCCTAGAAGATACGAGAAGCGGGCAAAATCACGATTAAATGTTTGCCGGACCGGGCATGGGTACTAAGAATTTGAGCGATTATTTCATCGCTCAACTAAAGCGACGAATCTTATGCGAACTTTGGTGCAGGACAGGAAGCGGCCGGTGTTCAAAATAAACGTGAAACTTTCGCGACATAGAAACAAATAAAAGATTAAAAAAAACATCCAAACCGACTCTCATTAGCCATTCTACCGTGAATTCCGTCGTCCGCTTTGGTGTTCAAGTTGGGTTGCTTTCAATTAGTGAACCGACCGGGACTGATCCGGTGGAAGTGATATTTAATTATGTGCCGGAAGTGGAATCAATGTCGCGGAATATTTGCAGCACAAAAAAAAAAATTACGTAAAAAAAAACCAAAGAAGAGCAACACGATTATTTACCGAGAGCTGCTTTTGATTCCATTCTTTTTGAACTCCTCGTCACTGCTGTTCTCGGGCTTTGGCGATGGGAAGTCCACTTCCGTTCGTTTGTTAATTTTGAATTTCCGCACCGTGTTCACTTATTAGCCCACACGCTTCCTCTTCGCGGTCATTTGCGTGCGTATTCAATGGTCGCACTTCCGGGGACCGCCCTTCTACCTCGGGTGGGCGAAAAATTCGACTCGAAAAAGGCCCGATGCGTGCCGCAATTAAACGTCGACGGAGCGCGGTTTCGCTACTGAACCGCTCGGGATAATTTCTTTTGCGTTTATAGCCCAATCTCTACTCCCACA